>JAJAGP010004099.1:0-56654 GCA_025084515.1 Ancistrus triradiatus | reverse complement strand
GCTGTCCATCCTCTAAGGTCATGTTTGTGACTGTGGCACATACACCCATGTCCATTGGTGCGTTCGCTGTCCTATTGAACTGTGAATGTTATTACTCTTACTCTTCAACCATTGTGGTGGTTACTGTATGCATCTCTTCTAGCTCATCTCTAAGTACATTGACTACTTTCCTATATTGAGTCCAAGCTGAAATGTATCTGTAATGTAAGTTATGTAATGTTTCAGCAGGATGTTACGTAATGCATCGAGACAGAAAAATTGATGGTTCTCACCAGCATTTTTCTGTATATTTTCAGTGAGTTTTAATCATTAACCTGTGTTATGCAAGAAACAAGATCAGGTTTGAAGCTTTATTCCTTTTGTAAAACCATTCATGTTGCATTCACTGTGCTAAAAGGTCACACACTGGAATGACATCAAAATGTATTGCATTTAACCACTGTATAGCCATGTGTACCATCAGGAACATGCTGTACAATAAAACTACAGATGCTTTCTGAAGAAAACAATCTTGAGTAAGAAGAGTATGCATGCTTCTCTGGATCCGTGTCTTTGCACAGTCTGAGCTGATTCCCTTTAATGCAGTGTTCTGTTAAACCTTGTAGGCCTACAATGCTTTATAAAGTGGCTTGATGCTTTGAAGAACCATAAAGACGTAAAGCTCATATTACAGGACAAGTAGCGTGTGACACAATACATCTAAACTTGAATTGTTATATGTAAAGCTGAACAGACTAACTGTGTACTATTATTATTTTAAGAATAACAATAAAACAATCTCATCTCTGTGAGTGGCCAAGTTTTTTTAACTCATTTGTTGACTAGAATTAGAACTGGTCTTTCTCTAGGAATACAAGCCTCAGTAATCCAAGTAAACCAATTACATTTACCTCACTTAGCAGACGCCCTTATAGAGAGCGACTTACAATCTTACAATCCAGCAATTGTAGGTTAAGGGTCTTGCTCAAGGACCCAACAGTGGCAGCTTGGCAGAGGTGGGATTTGAACCCTGGACCTTCTGGTCCAGAGTCCAGTAACTTAACCACTAAGCTACCACAGCCCACAACCAATTGCTGTCTAGTGTCAGTAATGTCAGTGTCTGACATTAATGTAAAAGTTTTTTTTTTAAATGTAAAAGGTTTTTTTAGTGTCAGTAATGTCTAGTGTCAGTAATTATTCACACAATTTACTTATTATTACTCAACTTCAGCAATGTAATATAAAATAAATTAGCTTCAAATGTATTCAAATTGATTTAAGACGGTTTTACTCTGGTGCTGTGAGCTAAACAAGAAACGAAAACTTATACGATTGGGTGCACAAGTTTGCACCTTCACACTTCCTCTGTAAAGAAAGGAAAATGTTATATCAACAGGGCAAAAGTCAAACAAATGATATAATTTGGTTGTAGGTTCCAGTGTAACAAATGATAAAAGGTGTGCATCTTTCACTGACACACCAACTCCAAACATGATGCAAAACAACAGAGATGTTATGAAAATGTCATAAGGTTGATGGCAGGGTATGAGAGCTAGAAAAATGCTAAGTGAGCTGAGTTTTTGGCAAATGTGGGAGACTTACAAAGGCAGAGGCTAAATATTAATGGTATTAATGAATATTATGTTCATAACAGGAGATGCAAACTTTGAACTGATATTTAGATTATTTTCAAATTCATTCACTTTTGACAATTGTTGTCAATTGATAATGGGGAAAAAACATGTTTGTATAAATATTAAATCCACCAAGAGTATGTAAGCTTTTGCATTTGTATTTTTCAGTTTAGCTGGCATTCAAAATTGCTCAGATGCACACGAGTAATCTTCTGACAAATGGGGTTGCAGATAAACATGTAAACTTATGGCTGCTACACTAGCAGCTTACTCGTTAGCTTTGTTTGTGTCAGTAAAAAAAAAAAAAAAAAACATTAATCAACTACACTGTAGTAAATGGAAAACTACAACTTCCACATTTGGCCAAAAAAGTTTGTTTCCTTTTATTATAGAATAATATTGACCAACATTCTGAGTTACTGCAAAATTAAAGTAACTGAACACTTTAGAATAAATAAGTAGGAAAGAATTATGATTATTTTAAAACATTTCATACAACTAGTCAGAGAAGGTTGAAAATAAATCAAACTTTAGCATTATGAACTTTCAAGGTTGCATCTCTAGTCTTTATCTAACCATACCTTTTTAGGTACCTGTAGGTATAAACTACAGGAAACACCTGAAAAAAAAGCAGTGTGAAAGAGGGAGATGTTCCTTAATCCCTAGGTTGTTAGTTCATATATAGACAGCAGATTAGTCTCTCCATCGATGGCCACACTGCTGACTGCAGCACTTGTAGAAGGTCGTCATGGGTTCATCAGCAGACCTGGTCTGGATCTGCATGAAATAAGCCCTCGGGTGTTCACACTTCGGACAGGGTTCTAAAAAGATATCAGAACCAAAGTTATGGCTTTGCTTTTAATTTTGAAATGAATGCATTACATTCTCAGACAAAAAAAAAACCATTACTGCATCTGACGAGTTGAAGGAAACCAAATAACATTTTCAACAGCTACAGTCTATTACCTGTAAAGTTCAGTAAGCAAATGTAACTGTATGGCAGTAATCTTGTTCTTTGCACATTCATATAACAGCCATAAGACTTTACAGCACCAGGTCAACCTATGGTGCAAACACTTTCCGGATGTTAACTTGTTCCAGGATGGACATGCCCATATACACACTGAATAAAATTAAACAAAAATAATCCTAGTGTTATTTGATGAACACCAAATTAAGACCCTTCCATGGTCTTTGAAATAACCCGATTTAAAATTAGCTGAACACAGCATTAAGTTGATATCCACATTTCATTAATCAGAGTGGTCCAGATCTCGAACACCATTCAGGTCTTTTCCAGCCCAAGAAGGAATAGAGTTGTTCTGGAGGCAAAGGGGACTCCCTCCTCGTTATTACCTCCTTCATATTAATACAGGTGTACCCTACTATTTAAACCCCTGCTACATCACCTAAGGAGTTAGGGTTAGGCCTAACCCTAACCCCACTACCCCCTTATTTAAAGGTGCTGATATTTTTCCAAACTTATCACAATCAGAAGTGAGGTGTGGGTTCCTGATCTCCTGCAGGCACCTCTCCCTCAATAATAAATAGTTATATATACAAAGTATATGCATGTGTATGTGTGTATATATATATATATATATATATATATATATATATATATATATACACACACATACACATGCAATAATGATTGTTATATATAACACAGTATATGCATGTGTATTATATATATAATAGTATATTATATATATTATATATATATATATATATATATATATATATATATACAACCAGATATATAGATATATAGATATAGATATATATATAAATTACTATTATAACTTATTTCATGCATTATTCAAGAAATTGTGATTATACCCAAAATTCATGCCAAATGCATGCCACACGGGACTATCTTGTGTTGAAAGATGCAATTACTTATTATAAACAACTGTTGTGTACTTTATTTGAGATTGATGGTTGAATAAACATGTGTGTTATATAAAGTGCAGGTGGGGCATCATACCAATTTTTCAAACCTAACTACAAACGACTGCATATTGTTATGGGGCTCAATGAATAAATGTATGTCTTACATAATAAATGTAGCAGAAAAACAGTACCTGCTGTAGAATCTACGTTCTCCCAAGCAGCAGAGCCTCCAAGAACATCATCCACCTCTTTCAGTTTGGGATACTTTCTGTTATTGACCTAAATCAGATCATAACATCGTGTTCAACTGAATCAATGAGTAGTGTAGAACGTCCTAATGCTGGACTTTTTAACTTACCTTTCCTCGTTATGTTATGAACGTATGGGCACGTATTACAAGCAAATCTGTAACATCTCTGTCCCTCCTCGACGACCAACACATTTCCACAAGTTGGACAAAACAGCAACATGTTTTCTTTGCCTTTGCAAGCAGCAAAAAATTACGGGTGTTGTATCTCAATACTGCTCACAAAAGTAAAAGATATAGCCTTGCTATCTAGCTCACATTGCTTCAAGCAGTACACACTTTAAAAAGGGCTCGACTAGAAACAAACCCCGACATGACGTTCTGAAAAGACAGGGACTAAAATAATCAACATTTCTATAATCTAGCGCATATTAAAATATTCAAATGATTCCTGTTTCACATATTTGTTTGAAGTATCTTTATTTACTTTTTTGTATATATTTGCAAGACCCTACCGCAGCAATAATGAAAGAGATTCTTGGCCGGGCTACAAATGGCTACCTAGCTCACACTATAGTGCGCTTTGTAGGGTGTATAAGCCACCTGTTCGTACCTTACGTAGTCCACCTATCCAGGAAGTGGCTCATTTGAGAGGGATGTTCTCAGTGTCAAATATTAGTTTTAAAGACACGTGAAACGTGATAAAGTACAAAAAAAAAACCTGCTACTGTATGTAGTAATTTTGAAGAACTAATATTGAAGAACTAAATGAAGGAAGAATAATAATACACTGAGCAGCCACTTTATATTTGCCCTTTTACCGACTGGAGCGTCCACGTATGAAAATTAGACATGTGGCCCGAGAGCGCAGCTTGAAATCAAGTGGGCATGTTTTCTGTGGATTAATTTCAATGTGAATGCACATTAGAACAGGAAAATCGAGGGATCTGAGCGACTTCAAATGAGGCATGGCCATTGGTGCTAGACTAGCCAGAGCCACTATTTCAAAAACTGTAAACCTTGTGGGGTTTTCTTGTGCAATCTGAGAATGCTGTGAAACAACCAGCAAAAGGGAATCCTGTGTATGTAGACAACTTGTCAAGAAAGGGATCAGAGAAGGATGCCAAGAACAAACAAACATGCAAGCAAATTGCAGCTGAATACAATGCTGGTGCTCGAACTAACTTGTCATTATGCACAACTCCTTCCTTAGCAGAGATGGGTTATAACGGCAGATGACCAGTTTTAGTGCCATTGCTGTCTAAGGGAAAATGAAAAAAAGGCAAGACTCCAGTGGGCAAATGATCGCAAAAGTTGAATCAGTGTACAGTGGAAAAACGTTGTCTGGTCAGATGACTCCAGATTTATGTTGTGCTATGCTGATGGGAGGTTCAGAATCTGGTGCAAACCACATGAATCGATGAACCCTTTCTGTCAGGCGTCAACAGTTCAGGCTGGTGATGGTGGATTAGTGGTGTAGGGAATATTTTCTTGGCACACCCAGTGTCATCTGATACCTGCGGTGGATGTTTTGACAGAAGGGCTTACCTAGCATTGAATCTCTTCATGGCAGCTGTTTACCATATGGCAGAAGGATGCTTTCAGCAAGACAATGCGCCATGCCACAAGGGTTGTATATTCACTGACTGGTTTCAGGAACATGAAGTTTTCCTGGCTTCACAGTCCCCTGACCGTAACCCTATAGAAATCTCTTGAACGGTAGTTCAGAACTTGGCAGTTCCTCCATCAAATTTGCACCAACTGTGAGAAGCCTTCCTGCAGAATGATTTAAACACCTAGTGGAAATGCTGGTTATGCTGGTAAAAATACGACATATAAGATCACATGTGGGGATGGAAGGTGCCTTGATCTGCCTGTTGCACAGAGTTTACTCTCAGCTGAAGGTGGTAGGGAGAACTGTTAAAAGCTATGTTCTTTGACCATCCAGCCTGCCCAACTAATGGATAAGTTAAGTACACTAGGGACAATGGTCCTGGGTGTCCTGGATTACTGACTACCTAACCTGCAGGTCTCAGTATGTTCAACTACAAAAAATTGTATGTCAGAACAAACTGTGTGAAGGAAGAAGAAAAGTTGGTCCACAGGGAAAAACTGTCCTAGATTCTTACCTCTTTATGTTTTACAACTCTGATCCTCAGGTCCAGTTTATTTTACAGTTCTCAAAGACAGGAGGAAAGAAGAAGCCTCAAAAAACTGTCAGCGGAATTCAAGACCTCTAATACTGTTTCGAGAAAAACTGTGACCTTAACGTTACTGTGTGCCTTAAAAAAGTGTGTGGACTGATGAATCACAATTTGAATTGCATGGGAATGGCACAAAGTATACAGGTGTCTTTGAAGATCTAGTGAGGAATACAACAGTTAATGAATCTCTACTACCTTTAATTATGGAGATGGAGGGGTCATAGTGTGGGGAGCCTTTTCAACTGCTGGTACTGGTGAGCTGCTTCAGTGTAAAAATTCAATTAATGCTTTGAGTACAGGAAAATACTGCAGAAAGCATAGCTTCCCACAGCTGACAATTTGTTTTCTAAAGAGGAACGATCACATCTTATTTTTCAACAAGACAGTAGTCCTGCTCACACTGCGAAGACCACCAAGAAGTGGCTTGAGAACAAGTCCACCAAATCCAGATATGAACTGTTTGGTGTCATGTTACACAAAAACAGAGAAACACATCAACGACTCATCAACTGTTTCCCTTGCGTGGAACAATAGTGGCTCTTTTTTCTGTGAAAATCTGTCTGCAAGTATAGTAACAAGACTTAAACTTTTAAGGAAATAAGGCTATCCCATTATATTAAGGTACATTATGTGTTTGTTTATTTTTTGCACATTTGAGTATTTGCTATTGAGGCCATTAAAAGCTTACTATTTAGCTAATTGTGTCTTGATGCATGCTCACTAATCCAGGTGAGAAAATCCCAGAAGTTGAATCAGTTCGTCTGGACAGAAGGTTTTGAGGGAGAAACGTTTCATCATTCATCTTTAGTCTCAGCTAGTTCGCAAACATCCCCATTCTTATATACAGCCCATTTTGACTGATATGAGCTTAACAATGGAATCATTCTTATTAATGGCCATGGCAATTTGCTTATTAAACTGATCAGCAGTCCCACTGTTATGTAATGATGCTGGTATCGGTCATTATCCAAATGTGCTATATATAAGATTGGGAAAGTTTTCCAACTAGCTGAGACTGAAGACGTCACTTAGATGAGTGATGAAACATTTCTCCCACAAAACCTTATATCCAGAACTGATTCAACTTCTGTTGTTTAGCGAATTTTATTTTACTTATTTTTTTGTGAGAGAATTTACAGAGGTGTGAAAAAGTGTTTGCCCCCTTCCTGATTTCCTACTTTTTTTTTTTACATGTTTGTCACACTCAAGTGTTTTGGAACATCAAACCGAATTAAATATTAGGCAAAGACAACATAAGTAAACACAAAATGCAATTTTTAAATGAAGGTGTTTATTATTAAGGGGAAAAAAAAATCCATACCTACCTGGCCCTGTGTGAAAAATTGATTGCCCCTAAACCTAATAACTGGTTGGGCCACCCTTAGCAGCAACAACTGCAACCAAGTGTTTGCAATAACTTGCAATGAGTCTTTTACAGCGTTGTGGACGAATTTTGGCTACTCATCTTTGCAGAATTGTTTTAATTCAGCCACATTGGAGGGTTTTCAAGCATGAATGGCATTTTTAAGGTCATGCCACAGCATTCAATAGGATTCAGGTCAGGACTTGACTAGGCCACTCCAAAGTCTTCATTTTATTTTTCTTCAGCCATTCAGAGGTGGACTTGCTGGTTTATTTCGGATCATTGTCCTTGGGTTAGATCATTGTCCGAACCAAAGTTTGTTTCAGCTTGAGGTCACGAACAGATGGCCAGATATTCTCCTTCAGGATTTTTTGGTAGACAGCAGAATTCATAGTTCCATTTATCACAGCAAGTCTTCCAGGTCCTGAAGCAAAACAGCCCCAGACCATCACACTACCACCACCATATTTTACTATTGGTATAATGTTCTTTTTCTGAAATGCGGTGTTACTTTTATGCCAGATGTAATGGGACACACACCTTTCAAAAGAGTTCAACTTTTCTCTTGTCAGTCCACAGAATGTTTTCCCAAAAGTCTTGGGGATCATCAAGATGAGATGTGTTTTGGAAAAACTGAGATGAGCTTTAATGTTTTTGCTCAGCAGTGGTTTTCGTCTTGGAACTCTGCCATGCAGGCCATTTTTGCCCAGTCTCTTTCTTATGGTGGAGGCATGAACACTGACCTTAACTGTGGTAAGTGAGGCCTGCAGTTCTTTGGATGTTGTTGTGGGGTCTTTTGTGATCTCTTGGATGAGTTGTTGCTGTATTCTTGGGGTAATTGTGGTCGGCCAGCCACTCCTGGGAAGGTTCACCACTGTTCCATGTCTTTACCCATTTGTGGATAACGGCTCTCACTGTGGTTCGCTGGAGTCCCAAAGCTTTAGAAATTACTTCATAACCATTTCCATACTGATAGATATCAATTACTTTCCTTCTCAATTGTTCCTGAATTTCTTTGGATACTAGCATGATGTGTAGCTTTTAAGGATCTTTTGGTGTACTTCACTTTGTCAGGCAGGTCTTGTTTAGGTGATGTCCTGATTGAGAACAGGTGTGGAAATAATCAGGCCTGGGCGTGGCTAGAGACTGTGAACTCAGGTGTGATAAACCATAGTTATGTTTTAACAAGGGGGGCAATCACTTTTTCACAAGGTCCATGCAGGTATGGATTTTTTTCTCCCTTAATAATAAACACCTTCATTTAAAAACTGCATTTTGTGTTTACTTGTGTTGTCTTTGACTAATATTTAAATGGGTTTGATGTTCCGAAACATTAAAGTGTGACAAACATGCAAACAAATAGGAAATCAGAAAGGGGACAAACACTTTTTCACACCGCTATATATTTGTTTTTCTGTGTTTAATGTTTATATTAATCTTTATCCGTAAGACCGTAATTGAACACTCCACAAAAAGTTTGTGAACAGCCTGTGTGAGTTAGCAAAAGGAGATAATCTACATGGTGCTGATGGCGGTCTGCCTTTATCTAGGGTTTGATATTTTATCTGCAATAATAGTAGATTGGACTGGAGTTTCATGGTGGTGGCTGATGGTGGAATTAACTGGCGGTTGGAGATGTTCATACCATCAGTGTGGCATGCAACTCAGATCAGATTCCTTGCACATGGAGAGAACCGGCACATGTTCAGTAGGTGGCAGTAATGCTCGCAACGCGGAAGCTTTGTGTAACGAAGAAACCATGCGCTTGTAACGCTTGTAGAAATGACAGTGTTTACGAACTGATTTTGTATGATTAGAAATGGACGTTTAATCTATAGAGTCGCTGGTTGTTGTTTAAGAAAGCTAACAAACAGTGGGTTGCAGTGCTTAGGTTTACTTCAGAGATCAATAATTCTTTGCTGTTATACAACATGGACGAGAACGTACATGAGACAGAAATGAAGGATGTGGATAAGATTGAAATAGAGGAGGAATGTCCTGAAGCAGCTATAAATGAACAGGAGGAAGATGAGGAGGCATTGCCTCACTCTGAGTTTTTGGACATTTTTGAAGAAGGCCTTGCTCTGATAGTACAAGATCCTCTGTTATGTGATCTGCCTATTCAGGTTTGTGATCAGAGCAACAACCAGACGTTTTCCGTCCTAACTGAACTTATTGTTATTGTTGAGTTATACTTTATGTTATCCTAAATGTTAAAGAAGTATATTCTTTATATAAAGCAATTTGGTTGTATCTAGTGGTGATGGTAATCCCAAAGAAGCTGAACATCTTCAACCAGAATTGAGATTTTACCCTTCGAGTTTATGATTAAGAAAATATTGCAGTAACAGATTTCTTTTTTTTTTTTTGCATTGAGATGTATTCATTGGTGCTAAAGAAAGTTTTTACTTTTAAAAACACTACAGATTCTAGTGGACAATATACGCATCAGTAAACCCAGGAAAAATTGTACTGTGAAATTTGACAGTAGAACCATGAAGTGGCCAAATTACCACCAAAATTCATAGTACAACTGTGAAATAATTCATGGTCAGTTCACAGTCAACCAAGTTTACAGTTGTACTATGAAATTCCAAAGTAGAACCATGAAGTGGCCAAATTACCATCAACAATTCATAGTAGAACTGTGAACTTCATGGTCAAACTGTGAAAGTTCACATTAAAACTGTCAAGCAATTCATAGTTTTACTATGAACATTCACAGTTCATTTTTTCCTGGGAACTTGTGACATTATAAGCTTGTGATTGTTTAATGCAAATTTCTTATTTCATTGGGTACGTTTATTGGTAATAGCATCTGTTATCTTACCGCTCAGTTACTTTCGACTCATGTTTATGTGATGGAATCTTCTGCCTCACAGTAATGAGCAAATCTTTATGGTGAGGTGTCTGAAATCGTTTATGGTTTTGGGCCCTGTAGCTTAATGGTGCTATATATAGTATGTAAAATGTAGGGAATACTAAATAGGAATTCGTACTCACCATGAAAGTAATGAAGATTCACATGGTCATGTAATGTTAATGTGATTACCGGTATCAAATCATTGCTGTTAGCATGACAATTTCAACAATCCTGATACTTGCTGTTATTACAGCTGTCGTCTTAAGCAGTGTTATATTAACATAGATTTCTCATATTGAAATTAACATGCATATTATTGGATTTTCCATCACATGACACATTGTTGGATTGGTGATGAGATTTAAACTTCATCCTGATTTCAGCCTCATTATTATGGAATGTAGCTATTTATCATCCTCTCCCTTGCAGGTCACGCTGGAGGAGGTGAACTCTCAGGTGGCTCTGGAGTATGGTCAGGCTATGACAGTGCGAGTGTGTAAAGCTGATGGCGAAGTTATGCGTGAGTAATACTTTTGAAAGACCTGTATGGTGTTAGATGTTTGCCTGTATAAAAATATCAGTTGGTTGTTGAGTTTGCATGCAAAAAGGTTCAGTATTTCCTAATGTTATTCAGTTTCTAAATATACAATAATATTAAACGTTATGTCAGCGAACTTACAGAGTTTGGAAGGCTTATCTTTCATTTTACTGCCTCTTATAGACCATTGAGTTTGCCAGGGGCTTCTGGAATTTGGACCGGAACTGGATTGTATAGATGAGACAACAAATAGTTAAAGGTTAATTGACATAAGAAGAAAGGTTTTACAATTAACAACCTAATCCCTGCTGTTAAGGATGGTGATCTAATGATGGTGTTAAAGATCTGTGATGTTGGACTGTTCTCTTTCTCCAAACATGACGGAACCTTATTACTATACATGGCACCATGCACTTGATGGGGATGCATTCCAACAAATCCATCATAAATTAAATGTAACTTGAACCGATGAGTTTAACAAGTGTTTGGAAGAGCGGCCTATGCTGTTAATCCATAGTGGAGCGTATGATGAGTAATGATAAGCAAGTTACACTATGATAAGTACACTTACATTAACCTACAGACTGTGGTAGCCTAGCGGTTAAGGTAATGGACTATGGACCAAAAGGTCCAGGGTTCAAATCCCACCTCTGCCAAGCTGCCATTGTTGGGTCCTTGAGCAAGGCCCTTAACCCACAATTGCCCCCTTCACAGATTGTAAGACTGTATCAATTGTAAGTCGCTCTGGATAAGGGCGTCTGCTAAATGCTGTAAATGTAAATGTATGGTTGGCCAAAATCATTAACACAAAGCTTATTTCATAATAAAGTGTTGAAAATCTCATGTAATTTAGTGAGTAATGGATTGAAAGTGAAAAGTAAAAGCAAAACACTTATTCTATTGATGAACTCCAGGCGCTAGCATAGCTGCTAAGCTAACTGCAGGTTGTGCTCTGAGCATTAAGTTCTTGTTTCCCTTTCTTTTGGCAGTCAATACAAACCTTTTTCAAATCAAGTTTCTGCGGAAACGAGTCACATGGCTTGACTCAAAGAAATTTAAGCAAGTGCGCCGAGTACCGAGCACACGACGAGAACCGAGACAAATTTTTCTTTTTTTTCTTGTCAAAAATGGCGTTGAGAAACGAATCCTGAGTTTATCCAAGGTTGGTTCGAGAATAAGACATGTACTTGATTTTGGTGCTTATAAAAAATAAAAAGTCCCATTAAAAAGTTGTCAGCCCAGGGGAATAACACAGTATCAATGAATGGATGGACCCCAAACTGCTTAAAGTGAAACCGGAACTGATCAAGTCTGATTTGTTTTCTGTGAGTTTGAACCTACACACTGTGAAATGTATTTGAAGATGAGGATTCCAACCTTTTCTTCAGCCACGTGGTAGTGCAGGTTCTGCTACTGTGCTGGGGATTCTAAAGAAAGGCCATTCAGCGATACATGGACTGAAGCAGGCAGCGTACGGAGGGGGGCGGGTGGTATTCAAGGGGGGTTTATCAACACATTAGCTGGTTAAAAGTGTCTGTTTTCTGATACAGAAGAAGGATTATTGTCTGCTTTCTGGCTTTAATTCCGACTTCAGTTGATGGTTGGGTTGGTATGAAGAGTATCCAAAAATTTCTTGTTTCTCGTTAAAAGGAGGAGATACGTTTTTGTGGCGAAATACCTTTCCTTGGTTGTTTAATTTAATTGGGGAAGGAAAAGGTTTAGGAGGATGGACAAAAAGAAACTGAAAAAGAGTAAGTGCTTTTATATTACCATTGTGCTAGTGGCAGCATGTAATACTTTAAATTTGAGGTTTTATTAGCACCGCGCAGGATCTGTTTGGGCTTGGCATATCCATGATCCTGAATATCCCCTGTTCCGCCACATCCCAGGGTGCTTGTATGGTTGAATTTTATGTGGTGATGTGGGAGGGGGCCATTTGAGTACTATTGAACCTCCACGCTTGTTAGAAAACCAATGAGATATTGAGCTTTTGTGGGGACATGACACATTTTACAGTGGTTCAAGCACTGATTGTGCAAGTCTTTTTACTACCTTGGAAATATGAGAGGGGTTTCTGAAAAATTTTCTCATAGGTAACACTCAACATTGAGAGACAAATTGAGAAAAAAGGAAAATCAGGAAAAATCACGTTGTAGGATTTAATTGAAATTATGGTGGGAAAAATAAAGTATTTGGTCATCCAACAAACAAGCAAAGGGATGGACTGTTGACTCCGCGTTATTCTGTATAAGAGACCAAAACCTGGTCCACAGGCCTCAAAAAACAGTTCCAGAAAAATCCAAACTCAAACCCATGGCCAAGACCCAAAGAAGTGTCGAAGGACACACAGGAAAGAAAAATTGTAGACCTGCAACCAGGCTTGGGGGGAAGAGTTAAAATCTACAATTAATAGGCAAGCCAGCGTTGGTGTGAATAAAATCAAACTGTAGGAGCCAAGTGTAAGAAAATGGAAGGACCATATAAGAACACATGATGATCTCCGCGGATCTGGGGCTCCACCGGCAAGATCTCATCCCGTGGGGGGGTCAAAAATGGGATCATTGAGAACGGTGGAGCACAAAAATCCAGGAAACTACATGGAGGGACCATGGATGGAATGAAATGCAGAGAAGGGGTGGGACCAAAGTAAAACAAGGCTACCATCAGTAAACCCACACTACGCCGATGAGGGGGACTTAGGATCCTGCGTTGCCAGGGCCCGTCTGTCCCCATGCTTAAGCCAGTACATGACCAGGCCCGTCTGAAGTTTTGCCAGTTTTCCAAGCATTATGGATGGAATCCAAAGGAAGGGAGGAAATTGGGAGAATATCACATGTGTCAGATATGAAACCAAATAGAATGTGGTTGGTATGTTTACAAAAACTCTAAAAACTGGAGGGAAAGAAGAATGCTGAAGTTGCACCCAAGATTACCATACTACTGTGAAGCATTGGGGGATGGGAAAAATATGTTTTGGGACTGTTTTCTTGGCAAAGGGGACAGGACGGACTGATCCGTGTAAAGGGGAAGGAAAAAGGGAAAAGAAATGAACGGGGGCATTGTATTGTGAAGAGTTTAAGCCAAATCTCCTTCATCAGTTGAAGGAGCATTGGAAAATTTGAGGGAAACGTTTGGTGCTGGGCTTCCACACACATGAAAATGATTTTCCCCAAACACACTGCTCGGGGCAACGAAGGGAGTGGCTCGTTAATAAAAAATAAAAAGTAATCAAGGTCCCGCAGTGGGCCCTAAGCCAGTCTCAGGACCTCAACCCCATAAAATATTTGTGGAGGGAGGTTGAAAGTCCGTGTTGCCCTCTAAAAAAACATCACTTGCTCTTAGGAGGGGAGATCTGGCATGGAGAGAAAAAAATGGACCAGAAATTTTTTTTTTACCCAGCTTACGAGTGTGTGCAACCCTGGGTGGAAAGACTTAACCAGAAAAAAGTTTGATACTCTGTCATTGGCCAACAAAGGGTTATGTTACAAAAGTTAATTGAGTTGAAAAAACTTTTGTTATTGACCAAAATACTTATTTTCCAACATTTAATTTACAATTCAACTATTTTTAAAATCCTTACAAATGTGATTTCTGGATTTTTTTATTCATTTTTTGTCTCTAATAGTTGAAGTTTACCTATGGATGAAAAATTAAGACCTGTCTAATCTTTTTCTTAGGTAGGAGAGCTTGCACAATCAGTGGGCTTGACTAAATAACTTTTTTGCCCACACTGTAGAAGATGGGGTTCCACTGTGGGTCGTAAAGGGATGGAACAATTGGTTTAGCAGCAATACTTCATGGGACTTGTGCATTAAAATTAAACCAATGCTCAGTTGGTATTTAAGGAGCCAAATTATGTGGAAAAAAAAGAAAAGAAAAAATGTCCCCCACACCCCTACACCCACCACCCAGAGGGCCTGAAGGTTGATAGAACGGCAGGCAGGATCTGTTGCTTCTCAAGTGTTTATGCCAAATTTGACCCTACCTAAGTATTTTCGAATTGTCACAGCAGAAATGAGGACTCATCAGGACCAGGAAAACAGGTTTCTCCAATCTTCTTATTGGTTCCAGTTTTGGTGAGCCCTGTGTGAATTGTGTGGAATTGTTTTGGGTGTGGTGTTGGCCCTCTGGCTTCAAGTTTGACGTGTTTTGGCATCAGAGAGATGCTTCTTTTGGTTATAATGAATGGTTATGAGTTAATGTTTGCCTTTTTTAAATCACGTTTCAAAAAAACCAGACTGGCCATTTTCCTCTGGGCCCTCTGGTTTAAAATTTATCAGCAAAAGCATTTTTGCCCCCGGGAACAGGAAAACCCAGCTCCACTACATCGATTTATATTTACTTTTTTCGGGGGGGGACCCATTCTCTCTAAAACCCCTAGAGATGGCTGCCGTGGTGCGAAAATCTCAGCAGGTTTGAAATCTTCAGACCAGCCCATTATTTAGCACCAGTAAACCATTGCCGCGTTTGGATGGAGACTGTTCAATTCTGTTGTTGGATGTTTTGTTTTTCGGGACTTTATATGTAAGTTAAATACTCGATGTGTTGTGTGTATGACTTTTGCGCTTACTTATTGTACACAAGCTGTAATTGTTTGCCTTTGTACAGTGTACTGACCCCTGTCCTAACTGGGATCGTCGGCCCCCCCGTCCGGTAAACACACTATCGCCCTAGCGGTCCCCTTTCTTCAACAGCCGTTTTCCCCTGTCACTACGGAATCAACCCCCCCCGGGTTCACCAAATCCCACCTTCTGCACCTAGCGGCCCCACGGTTGGGTTTCCCTTCTGCGCACAAGGCCCTTAACCACACATGCTTGGATGCTAACGCCTGTATCCTCTGCTACGAGTTCCCCATATGCTAAGGGCGTCCCCTCTCGATCCCCTCGCCATAATTTCTTTGTGCGCTCGTCCCTTGCGTAACTGTTACACCACCCTCGCTCCCTAACGTGTTACGTACTACACCCCTTTGTTTCCGCCCCACTTCCCCTCTATCTGTCTACCTCACCAGTCCTAAATCCTTCTGGGTTTTATTTCCCTTTGTTAGTTTGACGCGCCCCCCCCCCCACCAAACAACCCACCCAACTCCACCCCTCCCCCCCCCCCCCCCCCCCACCCCAACTCCATCAACACACCCCCGTCCTAATCGCCTCGACTCAGTCCTGCTTATTTAACCAGCTTCCCTCTCGTGTCTACTACCCCTTCCACTCTCTCACATCCCATCCACCCCACAAAGGAATCCCATTTTCTCCTGATTTCCCCCTCACCTGCCTTTCTCCTGTCACTTTGCCCTGTCACCCCCTAGTTTACCCCGATACACTGCACACCCACTGGCACAAAACAGTGTCCTTTTTCAGGTATGATGTCCCCATCCCGTTCTTCGGCTTCCCCGGCTGGGTTTCGGGTTCCCTCTTTTTGGCTCTCTTTGCCCCCGTTACTCTTCGTTTGCCTTGCCGGTTTTGGCCACCACACCAGCCCTGCTTGGACTGGTCCCCCGGTAAACCTGGTCCCCCGGTCCACCTCCCCCCTGTCTTTACGAAACGCACACTGGGCTATTCAGTTCCCGTCCTTCTTCCCCACCCTCGTCGGGGCACAACTCCGTCCCAGCCCCACACCATACGTCCCCCGTTCCCTTATCCCCAGGCCTCTCCCAACCCCGTCCACCAGGGCCACTCTTCCTGACCCCCGGTTGATGGGCCCCTCACTATTGCTCATTCTCATTTTACACACCTTACAGTGAGTACCGCCAGTTCTCCCCCGCTTTAAGAGCCATTTACGGACACCCCCAGGGATGCCCCGTGCGCCCTTCCCTTCCGCGGGCTGCTTCCCACCCACCCGAACCGACCGCCCCAACCCCAGTGCCCCACACGCCACGAGAGGGGGCAGTCTGGCGCCCCCCCGGTACCCGGCTCCACCACCGCTTCACGTAGTGACCACCCTCCACTGCCCCGTTATCCCACCCCTCCTCGCCCCATCCTGTTTTTAAACTTTGGCTGATCCTCCCTCTCCTCACCCCTCGTCCGCACTTTGTACACACCACCATCCCGCCCCCCCACCACACCCAAAGACTATGAGTATAGTCAAACACAACCACACCCCAATAACACTTCATGCACCTACACCGGGCCCCCTCACCATCCCCCGAGCCGAAACCCCACATGTGCCCACCCACCCCCACCCCCACCCGGTCCCGACACTTGAATTTATCTTACACAGAGATACCATCAACTATCATTTCATATCCACAAACTTTAAGCCCAACAGATACAACGTTGTTCAAAAGAGCCAGCAGAGTGTTGAAATAAAGTGTACACTTTTACTTGAATTGCATCTTTTTTTTTTTTTTCTCCATTTTTTTCAATGCTTCTGTGGTTCTTGGGGAGGATCTTCACTTCAGCCCAAAACTAAGGACATTTGGCTATTGGAATGACTTCGTGTGATACACAAAATGTTTTTAAATATTAGGGATCTTGTTACCTGGGGTGAAATAAAATGATAATTGCTACCCCTAATCTCCACCCACCACCCCCACCCCCACCAACACCCTTCAACTCCACTAGCTCCCCTACCACACACAACAACAAGAGTCTCAACAACACACACCAACCAACCCCCAACCAACCACAACAAACCGCACGAACCAAACAACAAAACAACCAAACAAAAACACACAAAACAAACAAAAAACAAAATCCACAAACACAACAAACCAAAAAACACCCTATAAACCACCCCACACCACAACCCCCCCGTGACTCACCACTCCCTGACACCCCCCCTATATACATCAGAAACCCACGCCCAAACACCCACACACTTACGGGGGCTGGCTATTTAGGAGTAACTTTTGCCAGATTTGACAAAACTCTGCTTTTTTGTATATTTTAATTCACTTTCTTTCGTTTGGGACATGGACTGTGTTACATAAATTTGAAGTTTGATACAGATTTTGTATTGTAAATAGCAGATTTACCTAAAAGTGGTGGTTAGTTTTAAAAAAAGACCAGTTTTTGGATTGTTGTTTTGATTTTGATAATCTTTTGGGTTTTTTTTTAACTCACCGTCTACCTTTTGGATGTGTCTCTGTCGAAGTTGATTTGGACTTCCTGTGTAAGAATAAGAATTGTAAATGTTGCCGACAGAGAAGAATTCTAGAATGTTATAAATGGTCAAGGACGGGGGACACGTTGCAGTTTGCAAAATTGCATGTGAAATTACAAAGGAACAAATAAAAGGTCCCCTTGGCAAAACCAAAACTTCTCACACCATGGGCAATCACAGCAAAGGCTGCGATGACCCCAACAAGAGCAGCAAGCTTGAAGCCTTGAGAGAACTCCTTGGACCCCCAACCCCCGAGATCCACGGAACGCTGACCCACTGCACAGACCACAGAATCTTACCAGCAGGCTCCAGTTACTGAATTATGCTGAAGGAGTTTCGGCACAACACTCCTTTAACTGAGAAACGGGCGTGAAAAACAAAGGTTGGCAGTTTTCTATAACGTTCTGTATACTACATACTGCTACTATGTAAAATGTCATTAGTGTATGGGACCCACTCTTGTAGGTTTAGTATCGGTTTTTTTTTTTTAAAAGGGGAAACTTTTTTTTTTTTTTTAAAAAGGACTGATATGTCAGTGTATTTAACAGATGACTACTACCGAGAAAGGTTGGAGTATGAAAAAATCAAGGAGGAAAAAAACTCGAGTAAACTTTCAGGAAAGGGAAACAAAAACCAACAACTGCAGGCAAAAACAAAAAAAAAAAGAATCTCTTAAACTCCAATTTTTACAGGTAAACATATAATTTTCCACTGTATGTGTTAATTTTTGGTGTTAATTTTGGTTTTTTGTTGTGTCCATTTAAGGCCAGTTTTTACTTAGTAAGATAACTGTACCACATTCATTATTTTCTATTACAGGGTTGTTGATTTCCTTTGTAGAGTACCAGTGTTAGGGGCCTGGTCCTGAACTCAACTGGAAAGTTTTTTGTTTTGTGGTGAGGGACCGGGCCTCGTATACAGGTCCAAGGGATGGCCCTGATAATCCATCATTTGTAAATTAACATAAGACGGTATTTCAGCAAGGAAGAAATCATTACATTCGAACCTGGGATCTAGTTAAAAAAATGAATGTCGTGGAGCAGTATGTTGTTCCATAGAAAGAAAGAAGGGAAAAAACAATTAGTAGGTCTATAATGAAAAGGTAGTAAACATTAACCTTCTATGACTGAATTTTTATATTATATATATATATATATATATAATATTTATATATATTATATATATATAGATATATATATATATATATATATATACTACATATGACATATCTGTGTATTTAGGAGGAAAAATTCAGTCATTATTATCATATATATATATATATAATAGATATATATATATATATATAATATATATATATTATATATATATAATATATAATACACCCAGTTGGCCTTTGCAAAACCAGTATTCGGGGGCACCCGAACTTTTCAACCTTTTGGCCCAAATTCAGGGCTTTCAAACATAAAAGATATGGGAAAATTTGACTTTTTTTGTGGAAAGAATTCACAACCAAAAGTGGGGACCCCAATCGTGAAGTGGAACGAACACTTTTATTGGATATTTTAAAACTTTTTTTAGAAAAATAAAAAAACTGAAAAAAAGTTGCAACAAAAAAATATTCGGCCCCCTTTTACTTTCAAGTGCAGCAAACTCACTCCAGAAAGTCCAGTGAGGATCTCTGAATGATCCAAATGTTGGACCCTAAAATGACTGATGATGATATAAAATAGAAATCCAACCTGTGTTGTAATTCAAAGTCTCTGTATAAATGCCAACATATTGTGATATTAAGTGCTCAGAGGTTTTGTTTTTTTTTTTTTTTTTATTTAAAAAGCGCAGAGAGCATCATTGGAAGGACCCAAGGGAACACCCACCAGCAGGTCTGAGATAATGGTGGGGAAGGGAAGTTAAAGCCGGAATTTTGGGATACCAAAAAAGATTTGCCAAGGCTTTAAACCATTCTCAAAGGGAGACTGTTGCAAAAGGCGAAAATCATATTGAATGGAAAAGGAGTATCAGAAAGGAGTTTATCAGGACCACTGCAATCTACCAAGATCTCACAAAACTTTTCGTTTCAAACCAAGGGAGGAAGAAGGGGACTGATTCAGAGATGCAGCCAAGGAGGCCCATGACACTCTGGTGATGGAAACTTGCAGAGATCTACAGCTGGAGGGTGGGAAGACTCTTGGGTCCATTAGGGACAACAATCAGTTCGTTTACACTGCACAAATTCTGGCCTTTATGGAAGAGTGGGCAAGAAGAGAAACAGCCATTTCTCAAAAAAGGGGACATCCATAAAAAAGTTTTGCCACAAGCCACCTTGGGGAGATACACCCAAACATGGTGGAAAGAAGGCGTGCCCTCTGGTTACAGACGAAACAACCAAAAATCGAAAAACTTTTTGGCCACAATGCCAAAACATTATGTTTGGGCCTTTCTCCATGCTAAAAAAGCAACACAGCTCATCAACTCTGAATGCACCAAAAATCCCCCACTGTCAAAACATTGGTGTGGCAGCATTTCATGGGTTTTGGGGGCCTGTTTTCTTCAGCAGGGACAGGGAAGATGGTTTTTTTTTTTTTTTTAAGATGGGTTTTTTTTATTTAAAAAATTAAAATTTTTAATTTTAAAAATTGATGGGAAAAGATGGGGGGTGGGTGGAGCGAAAAATAACAGGACCAATTCGGAAGGAAACACCTGTTTGGAGTCTGCAAAAAGGACCTGAGGGACTGGGACGGAGGATTTCATCTTCCAACCAAAGACAATGATCCAAAAAACATTAAAAGCAAATCTAACAATGGGAATGGTTTCAACAAATTAAAACGTGATAAGTTTTGTTAGAAATGGCCAAGTCAACCAGTCCAACCTGAATCCAATCGAGAAATCTGTGGAAAAGGAGCTGGAAAACTGCTGTTCACAAACGGGCTTTCCATCCAACCTCACTGAGCTCGAGCTGTTTTGCAAGGAAGAATGGGTAAAAATTTCATTCTCTCGATGTGCAAAACTGATAGAGACATACCCCAAGCGACTTGCAGCTGTAATCGCAGCAAAAGGTGGCGCTACAAAGTATTAACGCAAGGGGGCCGAATAATTTTGCACGCCCAACTTTTCAGTTTTTTATTTAAAAAAAAAGTTTAAAATATCTAATAAATTTCGTTCCACTTCACTATTGTGTCCCACTTGTTGTTGGTTCTTCACAAAAAATACAATTTCATATCTTTATGTTTAAAACCTGAAATGTGGCAAAAGGTTGAAAAGTTCCAGGGGGCCGAATACTTTTGCAAGGCACTGTCTATATATATATATATATATATATATATATATATATATATATGTGTGTGTGTGTGTGTGTGTGTGTGTGTGTGTGTGTGTATATATAGATGGATGGATGGATAGATAGATCTACACACACAGTGGTGCTTGAAAGTTTCTGCATAAATATGTCCTAAAACTACGTCAAATTTTCACATAAGTCTTAAAAGTAGGTAAAGAGAACACCGTTAAACAAATGACACAAAAATATTATACTTAGTCATTTATTTATTGAGGAAAATAATCCAATATTACATTTTAGTGAGTGGCAAAAGTATGTGAACCTTTGCTGTCAGTATCTGCTGTGACCCCCCTGTGCAGCAATAACTGCAGCTAAATGCTTCTTGTAGCTGTTGATCAGTCCTGCACACCGGCTTGGAGGAATTTTAGACAGACATAACTGCATTCCCATTTGCAATCCGATATTTTTATCTGGATATAGTTCTTTTATTTATTTATTTATTTATTGTTAGTGAGTGTAGTATGTGGAGCCTGTCAACCACACAAATAACTAATAACTGACTGCCTGGATCAGTTATGCTTTAAATTTTCAGCCCAGCAAAGTCATAATTCTTCCCACCTAGTAAAAACATTTATTTTTAACAGTCATTTGGATTCGATGAATCTGATTTGTCTTCAGAAAGCAGTGTTGTGGGTTTACAGATTGGCACTTGACTTCGGGGCACACCTGGTTGTTGTAAAGTAATGTTCAGTAATGGTTAATGCGTGTAAAGTTACTGGCTAGGTATACACAACTTCATTGAAATTCGGTATTTAAAAATATTTGATTTGGAACGCAGTCAGAAACAACAGTGGATTTATTCAGTAACGCATGTTAAATGAAGTGATTGTTTGTGGTTCAGCTCCTCAGGCCATTCTGGATTTAGACAAACTTCCCGCACACTCCTCGCCAACTCAGTGCCCACACTGTCAGCAGTACGTCATTACAGAGATCACCAAAGTTAATGGGAACACCACCTATCTTTTGTGCTTCATGTCCATTTTCTTAGGGTGAGTATAATTCCAATGTGTGTGAAATTATTCTGTAGTGGGAAAAAATGCAATGTTTTTTATGCGGTGAGCTTCATGAGGCAGACAGTCAATGCATGAGAACTAAGCAGGAAAAGGATGCACCAATTCTCGGTATATACTTGGGCTGATCCTTGTCTAACATAATCTCTTGGCATTGAAATGAACTTGACTAATTAACAACAACTTTATCTTTAGACTGATTCAGAGGCGTTCTTAGAGCAACTCTTTTGAACCGGTTGCTAAGTATGGCGGATTCTTGTGAAGACTTTTATTGGTCACCCCCTTCACACACAGACACACAAACTCACAAAACAAACACACTTTTAATTAGGGAAATCCTTTCCAAGTCTTTGAAATAACAGGCATATTATACAGTTTCTGCCGATTTTACACTAATTGCACGTGTTCATTTGCTTTATTTTATTTACAGTTTATTTACCATGCTGGTAAGTTTTGTAGCCTTCTTAATCTATTGAAGAGCCTAAGAACTGGAGAAAATGCAGCTCTGCTCTTTTCAGTTACTTTGATTGCTGCTGTGTCTGTTTAACTGGTGGGGTTAGTTCATATGTCACATTCCTTTTCGGATATTACAGCATTGCTGCGCTGGGTAGGAGATGTGAGTGCATCTCTAATAAGGTCAGCCCCAAACATGATTCTTGCATGATCTAATTGGTAGTGTTTGATTAACTCACTGTTATTCAGTGTTTGGAGAACATTTCTTCTGCATCGCCATCTTTCTGGATTTTTCTCCTCTGCCTAAGAAATTCTAAGCCTCCTAAAAGTCAGTTTTAATAGTTTTTTCACTATAGGAGCTCTTTTAGGGGTTAAGATGCTTTATGAATAACTATTATCCTTATTAGTATCTACTTTAAGGGAATTGTAAGATTTTTCATAGAATTTCGTCACTGTTGCTGTTAATTCAGTGAATTAGGAAAAAACAAACAAACATCTATTTCTTATTACATATTGAATTGTATACACTCAGCAAATAAAAGCTACTTTCTCATATTTCATTATATTCTCCTTTTATTTAGAAAGTTTCCTGAAAATTGTTAAGCATATAACAAAATATCATATATTTAAATGTTTAGTATAAAATATTTTAATGGAAACTGTTTCATTGCTAAAGAAAGATAGCAGGGGCTCCTGGCTTGTGCCTGTGTCTGTGCTCTCGCTAGCTTTAGCTTTAACCTCTTTGGTTTTGTCAAACTCCACATATCCAGCGGGGTGATGATGTTTTAAATGTCTTATTAAATCTGTTGTTCCACGCTGAAGATATGGCCATGTCCAAAATACTTACAGAGAGACTATTTAGTTGACTAAGTAGCACTCAAAACACAACTGAAATGTAACATGTCCTTGTCATGCATTAGCAGCGATCTCATACTCAAACCGGCGAGTGGTTGAGTGTTTTAACCTCTTTAGGCTACACTTGTGAACAATTAGTGCATCTCTAACACGTGATTTTTGCGACTGTGGCAAAAGAGATTAAATGTTGATGTTTTTCTCTTGTCATACAATATATATCGTCATAGCGCACAGCCCTACCAAGAATCTTTATTTTGTGCTACAAGTACTTGTGATATTTATGGACAGAAGGCAGATCAGTCTTATCAATAATATAAGGTGTTTTACCTAACTTGGTTATTGTGAATAGTTGATATCATAGCAAATATTCAGAGCAGTGATATCGGTATTGTATAAGAAATGGAAAGTATATGGGTCTGTATCCATAAAAAGATCTTGCAAAAAAAGTAACACATAATGGGCTATATATTGAATTTGTATATGGAAATCACTAGGCATGGGTACATGGTGGTTTAAGTAAGCTGATAACATTTTTTCATAACATGCAACTTTTTTTTTTTTTGTAGTCTTAATTATACACTATGCAAAAAGAACATCAACTATCATTGATCTATCATCATGCAATTAAATACACTTATACAAATTTTGAACACTACTTCAGAAGATAACGTACATTTTCACTCTAAAAGAAAGCTGTGATACAAGCAAATGAATGAAACTCTGGTATACGAGATCCACTTTCCTGTAGGGAGTAAAAGCCAATTCTAATATGCGATTTCAAATGAAGAACTGCAGAGAATCACTAGATGTTAATGTTCCATGACATCTGTGCTGAGGGTCTTCAGTCTACTTCGAGTGGACATAAATTAATATACAGTACAATGGACAACTGTAAGCAGTGCACTATATACTAATTGTTATAGACATTTGTGAGGACATTCCTCTGATGGACTGACTGCCAAAATGTCCCAATGATGTAACCACAGAATTAGTTTCATGCATACTGATTCGGTCATAAATTGTGTAAATTTGTGGGGAGAAGTAAACCCTATTAGCCATCAAAGCCTTCATAATATACATGATAAAAAAAAAAGTGTACTCCCGGAAGTAGAATAAGCTACAAACCTATATAAAAGCTCTTACCCCCTCCCAATTAAAAAAAAAAGCGATATACTGTGAAATCGGTATAATCTTAAAAAATCGAGATACAAATTTTTGATCATATCACCCAGTACTATCCTGATGTCACAGCCTGTTGGAAAACTTCTATTATGCTGTATATGAGAAGGCTGTGAAGAAGTCATGCTGGCTCATAGCCATGCTGACTGTCAGAAGACCTAATTCAGCTGCTTAGCCAATGAAAACAGTGACCACTCTTATGAGCAGTAAGATTGAAGAAGAGAGAATGATGTCATGCTGATCTTTTATTATTTTAATAGAAGAACCTCAAGATAAAGCAACATGCATCTTATATAGGGTACCGGCTTGAGTTTGCACTTTTTTATATTTATTGTTGCCTTTACAGGTATGTACCTGTTTGTTTTAATAGAGAAGGCGAAAGACATAAGTTTTGTCAAAGCTAAGAAGCACTTTTAATTTTAAACGTTTCTCTCTCCCACATTTCATAAAGGCATTCATCTAGGGCATTCAATGATTAAACTGTTATGTTTTTATTTATTATTTTCTTATATGGAGATAGTACACTGTACCACTACTGGGGCCCAAAAAAACATGATGCATACTGAACTGTGGGCACACTACACCTTTGTATCTCTACTAATGACCTATTTTAGCTGACATTGACACATGACTGATAATTTACTAGCAACTAACCAGATGGTATGTGTGTAAACACTCCTTTTAAAAGTTTAATGGACAAAGGAGCCATAGCGTCAGGGAGAAACATGCAAAGAAACTGGTGCAGGTGTTACTGAGGAAGTCGGGCTTTTAAAAATGTGCTGACGGTTCAAAAACAAACTGCAGAAGGTTTTAATATACAGGTATGTGCTTTTTCAACCACATTATGCTCTGTGAACTGGGTCTTTGACCGAATTTTGACATTGAAGAGACAGTCTTTTTATTACTGTAAAGTAAATAGAAAGGGTATTTTCACAAGCGATGGCGTGTAAATGATTTGAATGCGCTGGAGATGCTGTTAAAAGCAAGTGCTTGATGAGTGATTAAAACAACTGATACTTTTTTGTTTGATGGTAGCCAAAAACAACACGGAAGATCAGCCAGTTGAAACAGAGATTCAAAGGGAGAATGTGAACCAGTTTATATAGTTACAGGTTAGAGAGAATATACATGTAGTGGGGGGACAAACAAAGGAGGACTAGTTACAGTAGGACAGGCACATTCATTTAATGTTGCATTTCATTTCAAATTGTTTTATTTGAACTTGGCTTACACGAGCAGTGAAGCTATGCAATCTCTTTAGCTCTCTCGAGTTTATTCTCCCATTTCTTTTCTCTCTCCAAAACCCCTGCCACAGAAATCTAATCCACTACTAACAGTGGCCTCTAGGGGATCGGCTCCGCAATTCCATTAAGTACTCATTCGTTTCCACTGCCACTACGAATCCATTTACAGCTTGTTACAAATAAGTAGCGGAAAGTAATAGAAACACGAGTAACTTACAGAAAGTCTCAAACATATGAACGGAGTTAGAGCAGACTCTAGTTCAAACGTGAGCTAATGAGCAAGCGATCACATGACCGGTAAGATAGTTACACACACGCATGCGCAAATGACTGACCTCCGCTCTTATGCGCCCTGTCTGTGCTCATGGATCCACAGCATTGATTGGCTGGTTACGGCTACAATGTCTGGAGTTAAAAACAGATTTGTATTTCCTATTATAAATAATTATTATGTTTAAGACCTCTGTTGTTAAAACAAATGGCTGTTGATACATACCTGTACATCAGAATAGCACGTTTGTGTCCCATTCCAATGTAGGAGCTAAATAGCACATAACTAACAATATTTGATGTGGCAATTCCTATTTGCTAAGGAGTCACACTGTGTCTTTTTAAAGAATTGTGAAACACTAACATTACAGAACAAGGCTCATCACCTTGACTGAATGCTCACTGCTTTTGTCCCATCAGTTGTAAACATGACTCTTGCGTTGTTTCCTCATTTAGTTGTGTAGCTGGTTGCTGCCTCCTCCCTTTCTGCGTGAGCACCTTGAAAGACGTCGTGCACAAGTGCCCAAAGTGTCGCAGTCGCATACACACTTGCTCCAAGTTGTGACGGAAAATGTTGGGAATGAGAATGGCCAATACACAAACGTTTTAATGACACAAAATGTTGTATGCACTATAACAGAAATGTACAAAGAGAAGGGCAAGCATCTTTATTTACAGATTCAGCCGTAGAAAATGCAAAAATATTTACACTGTGTAAAATATTTAACAAAATGTATATTACAAATGATGGTCGTCTAGTTTAAAACTGGGTTCTTTGTCTTCCAGTATGTACTAGGTTTTTTGTTTGTTCTCTGATACACATGCATCTTATACTTGTGAGGACTTTCCATTGACATGGATGACAATGAAGGATTACTGCAGCTAATTAATACTACACCTAACCCTTACTTTAAAATCAGTAACCTAAAGCAAGTCTTTTGGCTTATTTAGTTTTTCAAATAATAGTTGATGTTTTTATCCAATTTCACTATCATTGTATGATAGGATTTCCTATCATTCCTATCACACGTATAGCAAGACAACTTACAAACCACACAATTACATTTAACACAAGTTGCTTAGCAAATATTATTGTGTTTCTGTTATTTTTAATTATTGTTGCTATTGAGAATTTTTAATACCCGACTACTGCTCACCAGGGAGATAAAGGAGATAAAAAGGTTTGATGTATTTATTTACTGGCTGGTATTGTTAATCTTTGATCATGAGTGCTCTATTAATGTAAAAAAAATCTGACTTATTGTCTGTTGTGGATGAGCCAATGATTGATGGAATTTCTGTAAGCTTTGCATTTTTCATGATAATGCCAAATAAAATGAATTCCTCTCTTCTGGTAAAGCGCTTAAATTCATTTTGGCAGCAATTGTACTGAAAACATGACAGGTATGTGCAGTCTAACGTCCTGTGAAACAGGACGTTGATCAGACATCATCGTCAGTGTTTTATTTTTAAAAGTAATATTAAACACAATATGAAAACATTCCGTACAGTATTCTACTATTTAATACAATAATTCTTTTATAAAATTTGAAACCAAAATGAAAGGAATGTTACCATGTTTTCTGCCTTCAAGACTGCGATTCACTTTTCTGTCAGCAGGTGTTGCAAGGCTTCCCTCGGACTTGTTTTGTCATTCAGATGTGAATTAGATGTTTATAAGACGCATTTTTATTTCCTATTATAATCCATAAGACTTCGGATGTTGATTGGATGGACGTTAAACAGCGCATACGTGTACTTTAAATGAAGTGTGTTCAGTGTGAGGATAAACCCCTGACCACAACTATTTTCAGCATTCTGTCAATGCATATTTGTTGCTAATGGACTTTTAACCTGGACAGCTACCAAGCCAATATAATGCCAAATTCTAAGTGGTGCTGCATATAAAGACATGAGTTTATCTGCCACTCTTATGCCACCTTTACACATTGAGACTGGAGATTTTTAGACAAAGTAAAGCAAATTATGATTTTTATAAATTGGTTTGGCCAAGCAACAATGACCTTAATGCTGTTCCAGCTAACGTGTCCTAGAGCAAGGGGATGCTAACTAGCTCTACTCTAGTTGATAATGCTGTGACAGTATAAGCTTCTCTGTACGATGGCTGTATGCTCACTTCTCACTTATTTTGTAACCTAGTTTGCTGGCCGAGTCAGAGGACTTTATATATCTGACAAAGTGATGGTTACATGTCGCTATAAAGCAAAAGAAAGCATGACTTGTTTATTGTGTCCTCCAAGTCAGCGAGGAGTCAGATTAAATGGTAATGTAAAGCCTAGATGCAGTGTTTTCTGTAAAAACACACTTGTTCTCACTAGTGTTAAATATACTCACTGACAAAAAAAATAAACATAGATTGCTGCAAAACATCCCTTGCAGTTATGTCTTAGGCAGTTATGTAAATGATTACAGTTGTGGTCTGATTAGGCACTGAGACTTGCCACAAGAAAGCATAAAAGTGCTTCCCCTGCTACCCTTAAAACAGGCTCTCTGAGGATACTTTTGGGTAGTGTACTTCTTGGTCAGAGATCCTTGAATGCTAGACATGCCTCTATGATCCATGATGAGGCTCCAGACAGACCACCAGTAGAGAGGATCGTTTGATCCACCAACAAACCAGTAGCTCCCACAATTTTGTTCCACACTACCCAGGCACAGTTGGCACCTTCAATACACTCCTCTCTCCATGTCCAGACCATTTCCAGGTGCTTAGCAGAAGGAAATTTGTTGTCATTACGTGTCCCGCCATTGACACCCAGCCACCATCACCTTTATTTGCAGTGGTGTCATGAATGAGAAACCTGGACTGGTACGGAATGGAACTGTATTGTATTTAGTGATGAATCCAGGTTTTGTTTGGGAGGATGGTTGGGTTTGAGTGTGGAGGCCTTATGGTGAGCACTTCAATTCTGCCTTAGCTGTGCAGCGACACACTGCCCCAACTGATGAGTCATCACATCACATCACAACAGTCTGTCACCCGTAGTAGTGATACAAGGGACACTAACAGCAGTGATATGTGCAGCAATATGTGCAGGGCATCCTGCAGCCACGTGTTGCCTCTCATGACAGGACTTCCAAGTTTCATTTTTGAGCAGGATAATGCTTGCCCAAGCACAGCAAGGGTTTCCCAGGAATGTCTCCACCAGATTGCAACACTTCCTTGGCCTGCCCAGTCAGCAGATTTATCCCCAATCGAGCATTTATGGCACCAGCTGGGACGCCAGCTTCGGCAACCTACAAGGGTGAAGAATCTACAGGCCCAGCTGCAACATCTGTGGGGAAAAATGTGCAACAGGATACCATACAGAGCCTCTATGCCTCCAACTGTATCTCATTTTGTATCCAGGCTAGAGGCGAACCAACAGGGTACTAGAGCCTCCTTTCAATTGTACAGTTTTCCACGGTAAACGTATCTTTTTGCTTCAATATTGTCATCATTACATTCATACAAATAAAGTTTCATTCAATTCCAACAGTTCCTTCTTGGAGAGTTCTGTTTTTGTCAATGAGTTAAAAATAAGAGGACTTTAACTTTCATAGAAAATCACAATAAATAATGTAGTACCACTTACTTCATTCGAACTACTTCGGTGTAATAATACATCTGAACTGTCAAAGGAAATCTGCTAAGCCATAATGCTAAAACACAAAGCTGCCAAATACTGGAAAATGAACAAAATAGCCTGCATCATGTTAATGGCTCACCATCAGTGGCCAGTAACATTCCATGTTCATCCAGGTCTGAGAAAGACCTCTACAATCAACTGCTGTTTATCATGTAAGTCCAAGCCTGCCCCAGCACCTTTGCCTTACTACCTTGATGACAGATGATTTAGGATCATGATGATTCTAAAAAACACATTTCTGTAAAAACACATCATTCCTCACCTATGAGCAACTTATCTGACATGTGGCTTACATCCCAACCTGCTACTTTCTAGTTCCTCTCACTCCCAGTGCAAGGCATGAGAGTCTAGGAATCCGGATGAAAAGACACAAGCAGGTGTGGAGATACCCACTGGACCTGGCACAGTCAGCTCCAACCACTCCATGTTGTCCAGACTGGTCTCATGAAGGTGGAGGGAGGTGGAAGGTGAGTCAGAGGAACTCGGCTCACTGGTGTCCATGAGTGAGTGGCGTGGCTCCAGCAGTAGGTCCTCCACCATACAGAGGGAACGGGGTTCAGTGACTGGTGCCAGAGTGTCTTCCAAGAGTGCCTCCAGCTGGTGATCTGAGGCCAGCGCCACTAGACTGGGCATATGGGCCACCTGGACCTGTGGTGGAGGCCGGGATAGTGCTGTGTTAATGGGGAGAGTGGTGACACTGGCTGTTACAGGCAGAGGTTTATCTTCAGACAGATGGTCCTGCTGGATCAAAGGTGAAATTTCTGTCAAAATAAAGGGAACAATATGGTTTACATCTTCTGAATAGTATAAGGTAAATACAAGCTTTGAATGTAGTCTTTTCTCACCTCCACTCTCAATAAGGACATCAAACAAGTCGTCCATGTGCTGACTGGTAGCTGTGGAGACCTTAGAGAAATAAACGGGTACTTTTACTACTGTACTACCTGTACACAAAGTTAAAATGCAAAATTTAAATTTAAACTCATTGTCCTGTTAACCTGCATGGTAGCCTGAAGCGCTCTCGTCTGTTTGACAGCCTCCTCATAGCGAGGGGGATCTTTGCTCTTGGGGCTGTGGTGATTGCTGAAAGGTGAATGTGGGAGGATGTAGGAGGGCTGACAGGGGGATGGAGGCTAATATGGGGGAAAAAAGGAGAAAGTGAGATTTAATAAATCATTCGTGGGGCTGTGTAGTGGTCAGTGCCGTCTCCTCACAGCTCCAGCGATTCCCAGTTTGATTGTCTGTCTGTGTGGAGACTGCATCTTCTCCCTGTGTCAGCAAGGGTTTTCTCCAGGTACTCCGGAGTCATTAATTATGACTAATTTGTTATACTTTGCTTGTTGTTGTGATTAAATATTTTAAACAAATTAACGCAGGTAAGATGTGACACATCAGCAACTGCCTGATTTCTGTCTAAATAGTTTTTTTCCCAGGACAGTGAACAATGGCAGTGTAATACCAATTTCAGCCACAGAGGGCATGTGTATCTCATTTGATTCCAATGTGGGGACACAAAAATGATTAGTAATATAGCATTTTGAATCGACAAGTGATTTACAAACAGCAATAATAATACAAAAATATAAATACACTTAAAACAGAGGATTGAAATGACATAAAATAGTAGTGTAGGCTGTATATTTGTATTTACAAATTGGGTACATAAATGTATAAAATATATGTTAATGTAACAATAGATTGGCCAGTCATTTGGCCACTTCATTAGCAACACCTGGGAACACAAGGCCCTGTTTAGTGCCCTATAATTCTAGATATTGGTAACAGTGCTTTGGTGCAGTGTTTGTTGGTTTCAACGCTTGTAATAGCAGTTAGGCTAAAGTTGAAAGGCTATGTGGCCCAGACCCTGTGCGTGCATGTGTCTGTGTTCCCCCCACCCCCATATTGCCAGAAAGCTTTCACACTTTTACATTCAGCTGGCAGCCCCCTATTTAAAACCTTCACGCATGTCTGCACTTGCAGCATTTAATAAATGTTTGGCACAAGCTTTTGTAATATCTCTAAGAAGGTTATTACTTTGTTAATCACTGATTAGCCCACATCATTAATAATACACTAAACATATATAGGACAGAAATTGTCTCTTTGGAATGTGGGAGGAAACCGGAGTACCTGACAGAAATCCACACAGGCAGAGTTCAGGCTGGGGCTGTTAGGTGACAGTGCTAAGCACTGCATCACCAAGTTTCCACTAAAGCTAAACAGAGGGCTGAAAATGTTAGAGCCAGCTGTTTTATGTTACAATAAGTAGGAAAAAACAAATACAGCATACTTTACTCTGGGGCACAATTTATCTCTATTTACAAATCTTAAAAATGATGCGATGGTTTATGCCAGTGGTCCCCATACTTTTTCTGCAGTAATACATGTTTGTAGGTAAGAATATTGGGCCCCTTCCCTACTCCGACAAAAATGTATACATCTTTTGCTTCCAGAATCTACTGGAATATATTTTAAACACTGTAATTCATGCAAAATGGAACTACTTATTGAACAAAACAAAATAAAATGACAAAGCACCTTTTCAGTGTATTATTATTGTGTAGCAGCATTCCTTGCTATCAGCAAATTTGCCTCTCTGCACAAAAATAGCTTTAAAACCTAACCAGTTCCCTAAGAGAGAAAAAAGATCATTTGTTCTGCAAAAATTACACCTTTAACCCCCACATCCTTTTAGTAACTGGTGTGGGATTGATCTCAAATTGGTGCTGCAGCTGTGAGACTATCACACATGTTGTTAATTTTCAAAGTCATTTGCTTTGCTGCGCCCCTCACTTTGAGATTGTAGTGGAAACTAAAACTTTTCTTTCATTTTTCAAACATCTAAGTAAATATGAAAGAGGATCTTTACAACACTTAATGCACAGGTCAATGTACCATAATTTGGTCGTAAAGCCATTTGGGGCACTATGTCTATATGAGTAAGACTCATTTTTTCTGCTTGGTTTTGTACCAGCTAGAACTGCACTCAGACATTGAGGCATACTGGGACTGAGCCACTCTGTGATTTTGTGTGTGTGTGTGTGTGTGTGTGTGTGTGTGTGGCTGAATTGCATGCAGCTCTCCAGAAGTATTAATATATGCAGTCTATAAGTCAGAAACTGCTCCAGCTACTGACTGATTTAATCCTATAAAGACAGGAATTCATCAGCTGACATCAGACCATCAGCAACATTATTTCAACATTCAATAAACTAATGTAGATTTATGAAGAGAACTGGTATGGCAAAAGCGGTGTGGAGAATTTGTGGCACTGACCTGAGGTCCAGCTTGAGTTTGATTCTGTTGAAATGTTGTAGTCTCTGTCTTCAGTGGCTGCAGGAGTGGATTTTGGATGATGCTCTGAGCTGAGATAGACACTGAGGTTTGGAGGAGCTGCTGTGTCTGTAATAAAAAGAGAGAACTACAAGTCAGGATGGAGACAGGTCAACAAGATGGAATACAGTGTCAACAAGCAATGAGATAATGGTATATCAATAAGGCCAGTAAGCACTGCACAGTGACCTGTGGCAGATGAGCAGTGGTGGGGAGCAGGATATGGTGCCCAGACTGAGTGCTGAGGATGGTCTGGGGTGCCTGCACCCCTTGAGGTGCCACGTACAACTCTTCCTGGTTCATTGCGGTGCTGCAGCTGGAGGAGGCGTCACACTCCTCTTTAATGTGGGCCGGAGGGTCGGAATTTGTCTGCGGATGCTTCGCTCCTTGCTGATTCCTCTTCTCCACCTCTAGCTGCATCTTGAGCTCCTCTACCAGACGTTGCTCCTGCTCCAGCTTGCGCATCAGGTCTTCAATCTGGCGCTCTTTCTCATGGAGCCGCTGGTCCTTATCGCATGAAGCTTCAGCTGGTGTGTCGTCAGCCTTTGAAAATGATGGAGACACTACTTTACTGTCTCCAGTCTCCTCCACAGTGCCACTAGATACCTCTGAGTGCACAGGAGATGCTGGAGGAGTTGTGCTCATGCTTTCAGACTGTGGATTGGCTAGAGCAGAAACAGTGTTTTTGGTCACAAATAGTTGGGTGCTGCTGGACTTGGGTCTCTGTTGGTAGGGCTTGAGTCGCTCTATGAGGTCTGTTTTAGTGCCAGACACAGGGAGGCCACGAAACTTCAGCTCCATTTTGAGCTCAGCCACCTGTGGCAAAGAAAAGGTATTTTAGCTCAACTAGTCTTGTTTATTCATTTATTGTACTATCTTTGATCTTCATATATTGTCAGATGGCATTATTTTAATATACTAGCCACTACTGTCTGACTGTGGCAGCATTTGGATGGGGTCAACTCTGACAGACAGTCTTAACAGAGAAGGTGCACTCACTGACAAAAAATAACTCACCAATATGGAGTTGTTGGAATCAAATGAAATCTTACATGTATGAATGTAAGGATTATATATGTAAGTGATTACAATATCAGAATGAAAGGGTAAGTTTATTGAGGAAAACTGTACTGAAAGTAGGCTCTAGTTACCCTGTTAGACCGCCTCTAGCCTGGATACAAGATGAGAAACGTTTGAGCATTGGAGGCATATAGATATCCTGTGGCAAATTTGCCCACAGATGTTGCAGCTGGCCCTGTAGATCCTCATCCATCACAGCAGCAGTTGGGGTGTTTCACAGCAAAGGCAGAATTGAAGCACTCACTATGAGTCCTTCATACTCAAACCTGACCATTGTTGGATTCCAAATAGAACCTGGATTTGTCGCTAAAGATGAAATGCTTCCAGTCCATAGCTGTCCAGGGTTCTTGTTCATGACACCACTGCAAACGTAGGTGACAGTGGCTGGGTGTCAATGGCATGAAATGTAATGGGCACCGTGACCAAAAATTTCTTCTGCTAAACACCTGGAAATGGTCCAGGCAGAAACAGGGATGTGCAGAGGCAGAAAGTGCCACCTGTGTCTGAATGGTGAAAAACAAAACTTTAGGAGCTGCTCGTGCTTGTCGGTAGATCCAACAGTCCTCTCTACTGGTGGTCTGTGTGGGCTGTCAGGACCATGGTCGTCGTATGTGTGTGCCCTACAGAACCACTGCTTCCCACAACTCCCAACAGCTAGGTCAGAATAGCCGAGATGGCGGCCAATTCTGCCAAATGACCATCCTGCTTCTCTCAGTCAAATGATGCACCCCCTCTCAAAGTCTGTCAACTGGGCAAAATGTCTTCGAGTGCATTCGTAGAGGTATGTTTAGCAGTCAAGTAGCCTCTTAGAGTTTAATAGACTGGCACCTTGAACTGCTGGTTAGGCTCTGATTCCCTGTGGCCCTGAATTAGATTGACTATGTATGGAAATGGAAATGGAAATGAAAATGGAAGAATGAATGTAGCTGGATGGATGTAGACGTTTTACGTTTATCTCTCATCTGAACCAGTAAACTAAAGAAGATGAAGCAGGCATCAAAATCTCAGAATGCTGTATAAACCCTCACCATTGTGAAAGCCTGACTATCAGTTTTTTTTTTGCTGTTAATGGAGATTCTACCAGTTATTAAACACAAGCAAAGTTTTTAGTTAGGAATATAAATGAAAACAGACATGAAAAGTACAGCTGTTTGTATGTTATTGTTGAAAAGTTTACTATTTCACACCTTCATTTCTTCCAGGTTGGCAGGTAGAGGGCCAGGTTTGCGACTGCTCATGGTGTTGACATGTCCAGGGGTAGGACAGGACAGGGACAACACAATTGGTCCTTGGCTGCTCCCCATGGCCACATTTGAGCAGCTGCCCTGAGTCTCAGGCACAGCCTTGCTGTACACACAGAAAAAGGGCGCGTGGGTTTTATGCGAACGGAAACTTCCTGTGTCCTAATTATTCACAGTCAACAAGGAGCATATCTGACAATAGTAGCAGCAGTTTATCTGGCATAAACACACAGAGGAATGTGAGGAACTGCCAGGCTCGGGTTAAGGCGCTGACGTGATTACTGAGGCCACATTAATAGACATTTAGTGTGACATTTAGAAGCCATTTGCCAGAACATGTAGTGTTTGCATTCCAGCTTGTGTTATTGTTGCTCAAATAGGCAATCTCCATGGTCTCTTATCACAATGATGGTTTTTATTTACAGTTACAAAAAGTGGTAAATTCAGATAAGACTACTTGTAAAATTAAGCTAAAACCAATAGACTCAACATGGAAACATCAACATTGTTAATACTAAAAAACACATCGAAGTAGATCATAGTGCTTAATCATAAACACTATAATCTACTTCACCATAATCACTTTGCTGTAAGTCATTTGCCATTGCTCTAAAGATAAGTTTAATGATCCATTACCTCTAATCAACTATAATTCCTCACCACTGCATGTCAAATATGGCAATGGGACTAAAGACACTAGTTAGACAATTAGTAATGTGGCTTCAGTTAGCCTGAGTAAACACAAACCTGACAGTTGCTGGTAAAATGGCCTGGTAGCTAAAGTGCTGTTGTTGCTGGCTTAGGATCTGCAGGTGCAGGAACTGTTGCTGCTGTTGAAGCAGTCGGGCATAGGCAGAGTCCATAGGGGCCTCACTGGGCTCCTGCTTTTGGTCCGGTGGGATGTACTGGTGGTATTTGAGCTTCTTCACTCTGGGCTTGGTTTCTTTGCTCTTTTTGTTACGATTCCTTTCACTGGGAAGTTTGGGATGGCTTTGCTGAAAAGAGGGAAGAGGAGAGGCAGGTTTGAAATGGGGAGACTAACACCTAAAAACACAATGTTAAACTCTGTGTGACTGATTAGATGTCAGCACCAACAATGATGAGCAGGTCTCAATTGAGAGATTTGTGAGCTGAGTGAACCTATGCCATTTTATGCTCGCTGTGAATAGGTGGCTGTGAATCAACACTCACCTAAAATGACAGGATGGGGAAACAGGATGCATGAAGGAGGACGTGACCCTTATTGTTTCAAACACTCAGCTACAGGATACATGTGAGAATGGCTCTGGCATCTGAGGGAGGGAGCTGAAAGCCACTGAGCTGTAATAATATCATGTCAGGTTGTCTTTTATAATCAGGGACTCCTGTGTCCAGCTATCCTCCCCAAATGTAAGGGAGGGACAACTCTAAGAGCAAATATTTGGGATATGCTTTGAGGGTACGGATTATGATAAATGCACAAGATATTGCTTTACTCTTTGTTTGCTGGCCTGTACTTTCAACATCTATTTACTGTGTAATGAGAATGTTTCCTTTGACCAACAACTGAAGACAGAAGGCAGCTGCTGCTGTTTTTGCATCGTTTAGGTCTGTGCTTTGCCACAAAGATAAAAATCACACTGACAAGATACTGCTACGATTAACTGTTTATAAAGTCCTCCAAAAGTTCTTTACCAGTGTTTACGCTCCTAAAAAACATACAACCCCAAATCAGAAAAAAAGTTGGGACGATATGGAAAAATGCAAACTTAAAAAATACATTCCAAAAAGTAGGGACAGGGACAAATTTAGGGCTAGTAATGAGGTAAAAAAGTAAATAATGATTGGATTTCAAACAGGATCTTTGAGAGCAAGGACCACAAGCCTAAACTGAGCACCCATGATCTCTGATCCCTCAGATGGCACTGCATCAAGAACCGTGATCTTCAGTAGCTGAAATAACCACATAGGCAAGGGATTATTTTGGCAAAACCTTTGTTCAGCACTACAATACAGAGTTATTATTCACAGTTGCCACTTAAAAACATTACTGTGCAAAAAAGAAGCCTTATGTTAACCATGTCCAGAAGTGGCCATCAACTTCTCTGGGCTAAGAGGCATCTGGAATTGTCCATCACCCAGTGGAAATGTACATTGTGGTCCAATCAGTATTCCAGATCTTTTTTTTGGAAGAAATGGACACTATGTGTTGGACCAAAGGGGACCTTCCAGACTGTTATCAGCAACATGTCCAAAAGCCAGGGTGTGCCATTGTATGGGGTATGGGGATGGGGATCAGTGCTATGGCAAAAGTAATTTACACTTCTGTGATGGCAGCATTAATGCAGAAAAGTACATTGAGGTTTTAGAGCAACAGATGATTCCTTCAAGATGACATCTTTTGCAGGACATTCATGCAATTTTCAGCAAGACAATGCAAAACCACTTGCTACACACAATAAAAAAATAGACTTTTGAAATGAAAAATGTGACAATGACAACCACATACTGTTGTACACATTAAGATGTGTTTGAAGGACAAAGTAAATGTAAGACACACTGTGTTTATTTTAGTTCGCAATTTCCATACCGTCCCAACATTTTCTGATTTGGCATTGATCTACCAGCTGTATGTAGGAACATTAGTTAAAGTGCTGCTAAAGTGCTTTATTACCCATGTTTTATTGTTACATTTTCAACGTGTTTTAAACAAACATTTTTAAACAATTTATAAACATAACTTGATTCTCTATGAATTTATGCACTGCGCGGCTGCCACATGACTGGCTGATTAGAAAACTGCATGAATGAGCAGGTGTATAAGTGTTCCTAATAAACTGCTTCTTTATTGTACATAACTTGTAAGTATTGGACTAATATCACAAAGGCGACTCAAATGATAAATAGCAATTGTGACCAGGAGAAATGTCTGTTAATTGGGTGGTTCAGAAATGATAGAGGCTGCTAATGTTGACAAAAAGTAGCATCTTCGCTCAGTAATATCCCAGCTTTGTCATTCACTTAATGATGCATGTATAAAAATGCATGTATAAAAATCGGTTACGCTGCATGATTAAGTGAATGACAAAGCTGGGATATTATTGGTAAATATAAACTTGTAATTCTCTGGGATTTGAGTGTGAAAACAAGCAGGTCAGATGAGGATGATGAGGTCATGTTTATATCTGTCTGCAGGAAAGCAATGAATCGCTTTTTCAGATGAGAGAAATCTGAACAGACTTCTTAAGTAGACTTTGCTTATTTGGTTTGGTTGCCTGTAATGATGGATTACAGAAAGAGAACAAGCCAAAACACAGTTCCATAAACAACTAGATCATGTTTTGGCTTTTTGAAAGGCGTTCCATGTTCCAGGAAAGCTAGTGTGGGCCAGTATGTTTTGAGTAATTCTAGCGTGTGCTGTGAGTAAACTTCTCTTTTATGCCACACTTTATCTCAGGAGATATTATAGCCATTTTACTTTAATGAACAGAAAAATAAAGATTTCGAGTCACAGCCCACAAGGACAGAAAAACACTATCAGGAAATTATGTCACAAATTACTGCTCACCTTCACAAGCGTTGGTCCTGATCTGATAGCGGGAACAGTGGTGACTGAGTGAGCAGGTGTTATGGCCTGAGGGTTTGCCTGACCCTCCTCTGATACTTGACTGAACTCTGAGCTCCGGCTTGTAGGTGGACTGGGCTGAGACAAAGGAAACCACATGGCTATGACACTTCAAATGATATGGACTAGAGGCTAAAGTAGATTTATCTATTTAACAATACAACACACACTGGAGCTAAAAGGCTAAACGGGAGCTAAAAAATAGCCTTCAGTATCTGTAGTGGCATGCTGAATGTCTTGAAATAGTAAAATATTTCAAACCTTGACTATGTTGCTACATTGCTGGTTAGTTAATCCTTTTGGCATTTATTTATTTTATTATATTTATTATTCCCAAATAAAGAATTGTAGGTAGTAGGTTATAGTGTTCAATGTGACGCTCGCTCTATCATTTAACTCCAATTGTAGTGCTTTTGGGAAATTCAGACAAGAATTGTATGACAGATTGTGGCCAATCCCAGATCAGCTCTCTATACTTGATTATACTCAAAATACTCTAAATGAATATATATTGTACCTTACATCATCACCCTTCTCAATCATTTTGTATTGTTACAACCTGGTATTGAAATGAACTTAACTGAAATTATACTGTATGTCATGAATTTGAACACTCCATAACACTGCAGTAAGAGGAAACTCAATATAGTTTGCAAAATTATTCAGACTGAATTTGAGAGTACTAAAGTTTGGGAGCAGACCTACACAAACACACAAGCAGCTATCGAAGCCATCTTTTGAAACAAGGGACAGAATTATACAATGTATCAGTCAGAGCACAGTTATAAAAATATATCCCAAGCGTTAAAACATTCCACAGATAACCATTAAATGTACTCTTAAGAAACTGAAATAATACGGCACAACCACTTCTCTGCTTAGACGAGGCCAACCATCAAAAATCAGTGACTGATTAAGGAAGTAATAATCAAAGCAGCCAAGAGCTTGAGGGTTATGAAGGAGCTGGAGAAGTCTGAAGCTAGCATGGAAAAAGGTGTGCACAGGACAACCATTTCCTGGACAACCCACCAAGGCTACACTTTTTGGGAGAGTGACAAGAAGAAAGCCATTCTTGAAATATCATGGATCAATGGAAATAATGTTTACCCAAAAGGCATGTTGGGGACTCAGCAAACTTCTGGAAGAAGGTACAATATAGTTTGATGACACGACAATGGAACTTTTTTGCCTTGTTGCAAAGGGCTATGTGTGGCGGAAACCAAGCACTGCTTGTCATCCTAGTGACATCATTGCCACAGTGAAGCATGGTGATGGCAGCATCATGCTGTAAAAATGGATTTCATCTTCAGAACTGGTCAGGATTGAAGGCAAAACGGAGGGATAGTGCAATTCTTGAAGAAAACCATTTCCAGACCTGAGACTAATGATACATTTGGACAAGACAGCTGGTGTTTAGCCTTACTGATGACATTTGTACTCGAGTGAAAGATTATTAATATGAGGGATCCCCGTAATTAATTAATTCATTAATTTTCTTATCCGCTTAATCCTGATCAAGGTTGCCGGTGCCTAGCCAATGGCACAGGGCGCAAGGCAGGAACAACCCTAGGGAGGGTGCCAATCCATCCAAGGACACACACTAAGTGTACTTTAGAAATGCCAGTTAACCTAACACACATCTTTGTAATGTGGGAAGAAACTGTAGCATGCGGAAAAAGCCCACGTGGACATGGGGAGGACACATAGGTGTAGTCTAAGGTTGGGAGCGTACCAGAGACCCTGGAGCTGGAGCCTACCCACTGCGCCAGCCTCCATAATTCCAATTTAGTATTTTGAATAACTATTATTATACCATTATTGGCCTGGATGCCAGTCCATCGCAGGGCTGACAGGGGTTGCTGTTGCAGTGACCATATCATGCCTGCTGCTTGAAGGCATTGGTGCCACTTGAACCCCGTGGGCTAGTGTCTTAGACTGATGTAACACCTGAGTACCTCAAACTATTTTTCAGTGTGATTTAATAATGGTCCCTTCATAACCCTGAGAATATTCACAGAAATGTTCACCAGTGGCTGACAGACAAGAGCGTGAAGCTGCAAAATTCGCTAGTAGCCTTTGTGACCATTATGACCAGTAACAAAAAATAACAAAAGTAACAGACTATTCCTGAGTGATCAGATAGGAAGAATGATTTTACCTGTACATTGGAGCCAGCAGTTGGAGTGGCAGAAGAGAACTCTGGAAGCTTTGCTTCTCTGGGGGAAGGGACTGAGCACTGAGATTCCTGACTAGCAGGATCTTCACTGGACAAAGCATCACTGCTGTCCTCATCAAAACGATACACATCAGGGGTTTTCTGGTAGTTCACCTCACCTATTTTAGCACAAGTTCATGATCAATACTCTGTCAACAGTTAATCATGTTATATTTAAGACACTGCTTACAGGGATGTTTACCAGTGATAGCCTCCTTCACACTGGATTCTACAGGCAGAATGTTCTTCACCACCAGCTCCATTGGGCCAGGCCGCTGCGCAATCTTCTCATTGAGGTCATCAGCCAGTCGAGCCCTCTTAAGCTTCATCTGCCTGGCCTGCAAAGAGGGCTCTGCCTGGGTTTCTGAAACACAACACTAGGTGGATCAGTACAATGCAAAGAATGAGTCGTCTTACACAGGCTGGTTCAGATACAGTGTTGTTTTGTTTTAAACATGACCAAATCCATGTAGTCTGCTTTTATAAAACATTATAGATTACAGATATATTGCCATATTGTTCTGCTGAGTCCTGAGAATGCTTGAGAATACTCTTTATCTGAAATGAATCACTGAACCCGGATGGTGGTGTGGTTACCTTGGAGGATGTGCATGCGAACAAGCTCTGCACGTTCAGGTCTACTACAAATCTTGTGCTTCAGGAAAGTTTCAGTCTGGTTAAAGTAAAGCAGCAAAAAAACAAAAAAAAAACAACAACAAAAAAAATCAAAATGTAAGGATCACATTTATTTTCCTGACATTCTGTTCATCAACTGCAAAGCAAATAGACTAAAGTTATGATCATTGCTCAAGTTAGTAACTTAGTAACTCTTAGAAATGATTTAGGATCCATAGCTTACCCTGGCTCTCTCCAGGCTTCGCATCTGATCATGAAAAGCAGCTGGAGTCTTCAATGCTACATAAAATAATCACAAGGGATTGTAACATGCTTACAGAGAGACTCTACTGAATGCTATATTCTGAAATGTGGTTGTTCTCATGATAATAGTGAGGACAAGTCTGCCTGGGGAAACCTCAGATTTCATCTTCAGAAACAAGTCAGCAGTTTGTCAGACATCAGAGAGCATATTTTTCTTTTTTTTTTTCCACACGTCTGGTTAACTGATTTCAACCGCACACTTGCCTGTATGAACAGGAAGTGACTTTTACTCATTCATCACAGAACAGTTGAGCCTTTGATTTAGAATTACACAGTTTACTCATCTTCTGCTTGTTAGCTTTGTATTACTCATCCCACTAATTCAGCATTACCTTTCAAACGGCTTAGTTCTGCCGTCGACTGCACTCTTTCTACTACAAAAGAAGCACCCAAATGCAACTTGTGTTTGGCACTGCACTGGCTACTAAATATTTTTACAAGTGAATCTAATTTTAAGTAGACCTGGTGTGATAAATAGTGTAGACGATTAGCAGCTAACTGAAGCATGTATGGTGTGATGCTACTCTACAAGAGAGTTCACCAACACAAATAGTGTGTAAATGCCTGTAGAGAGAGACAGACATCAGTTATACCACTGTTCTCTCTCTAATTTCTTATCAGTGTCTATCCTCCAGAAAAAAAAAACACATCCTCAAATCAATGTTCTCCATGGGACACATCAGGAAATAACTTGGCCTCCTTGGTAATGTTCTTTGCTGTAAGCATCTATGTGAGAGCTAAAGAGATTTGTTCATGGTCATGGACTCACTGCGAAAAATCTTGATCCTTAAATAGTAAATAAACTAATAATTATTACTCTAGGTTTACAAAATATCTGAATGTTTTCAGCCAGCCACCAAGATTACTGAACTTGTAAAATATTGAAGACATTTTCTGACTGTTCATGAGACTTAAAAACTGCTTCAGCTACCATCCCTGGTATTTATTTTCACTGAGATGAATGACTGTTAAAATTTCCTTTTGGGAATGTTTTTTCTGTTTTGTAAGAGAATGCATACTCACGTGGCATAATGCCCTGGTCCACAAGCTGCTCTCGAGTACGTCTCTGCTGGAGTCTAAGCTGCAGAGCTAAGAAGGAAGACAGATAGTACAGTTACTAATAGCTGCACACAACTAAAACAAGTTTTTATCATTTGGTTTTTTCTTTAATATCGTATCTCCTGAGGTGAAGTGATCCTGTGAAACAACAGCAAAAGACAAGACAAATCCTGCAATCCTGTTAAAAAAAAGTAATGTATGAACATGCCCTAGAAAATGCCAACAGAAAACCAGACAATTCATCATTTTATATACAGGAGCCCATTATTTTTTCACTCCCCTTTTCCCAAGAAATAAATGGAAAAGTCAGGGATTGGAAAGTCAGGGCTTGAGGACCTGACCTCACATTACATGTTGGGAAAATTTGTTACTGCTACATGAAGAGGTCAGCACAGAAGAAAATCTACCTGAGAGCAGATTAGTGGTTCAATGCTGTACACTACAACCATGTGTTGGAAGATGTTACAACAAAGCTAAATAGTGTCTTCTTTTAAAACACTTGTCCATTAAATAATGTTTGTTTTGCTTTGGAAGGGTCTGCATTAATCCATTACGTTTTTAGTACATCAAAAAGGAATAATACCCTGGGAATGGAAGAAACCCATTGAACACAAAAAGACCTCTTAAATCCCTGGATAGTTATTTTCCAAATAAACCACAGAAGGAGCAATCATTTATAAATTCAAAAGTGCGGGTGTGTTATTTTGGCACAGTAACATCAGTCGTTTTCAAAAACACAAATTGTGAATTGTATCAAAAAGTGCCGCTTTATATTATGGTCCTATACCTGCTTGCAATGCCATGTTGTGATGTGGACTGAAGCAAGTCTGGTCAGCATTCCAAGGGGAGGCCAATATACCATGGCCTTCTTTGCTCCCAGGAGAGCTTCCACAATGTCTGAGTAAGGCTCTGACTCAATTTAGCGAAAATAAACCTACGCACTGTGAGAACAAGGCCTGGGAAAACAGCAATGTCAGGGGGCGGTGGGGAACCCCACTCCCTGCAGGCCTTAAAGGCAAGAACGCTGTAGTAAATGGACTTGGCCCCAGTCTCAGCATCTCTGTATTTCTCTAACCAGTGCTCACAGGATAATGAAATCCCAAGTCTCCCATAACCAATACCATGTCCTGATACCAGGCTGTAACATGTCCAAAGACGTTTCATTAATAAGGCACCCATTAATGTCAACCATTTGTCACAGCAGTTGACTTCCTTCAGTCAATTAAATGATTCTGCATACCTTGCAGAAACATTAGGTAACATCATGGCATTATCTGAACACGTGCTTCACAGGTAAGCACTCCATCAGCACAACACCATGCTCATGTCTGTGGATCTAAAGTTGGTGTTGATGTTCTGTCACTTGAACCTTGGCAGACCCAAGTACAATGCAAGTTGCCTCCACTGCTCTCTGTCCAACCACAATAAACAGAAGTTATTTTTTCCTGTTTTGCTTTCAGTTGCTTTCACTAATCTTATATCTCCAGTCACATTCCGCTTAACTGCTCAAAGACATTCAACCAGGATTCTGGCCCGAGTTTGGCAAGGTGTTCACAGAGCAGATGGTGCTCTGGATTCTGTTGACATTAGCTTTAGAAAATAACTGCCATTTCTGTATATACAAATTCACTTATAGGAATACTGAGCCATATACACTCACTGGCACATATTATTAGCTTATACCTATTATCTACACCTCCATGTTTCTACACTAATTGTCCATTTATCAGCTCCACTTATCATATAGAAGCACTTCGTAGTTCTATAATTACAGACTGTAGTCCATCTGTTTCTATACATACTTTGTTAGTCTCCTTTACTCCGTTCTCTAATGGTCAGGACCCCCAGAGGAGGGTGTGGAGAGGTGGTGTTAGTGTGTGTTGAGCTGGTATGAGTGGACCAGATACAGCAATGCTGCTGGAGTTTATATACAATGTGTTCACTCACTGTTCACTCTATTAGACATATCTAGCTTATTGCTCCACGTTGTAGAGTCAGAGACAGTAGGTCATTTGTTGTTGCACAGTTTGTGTTAGTCACCCTCAAATCATCAGTGCTTATCAATGCTCACGATGCTGGTGGTTGGACTTTTTTTTGGTTTGTGGGCTATTCTTAGTGCAACAGTGACACTGAGGTCTTTAAAAACTTTCACACCATTGCACCATTGCTGTGAATGATCCACTCAACCCAGTACAACACACACTAACACACCACCACCATGTCAGTCTTACTGCAGTTCTGAGAATGATCCACCACTTAAATAATAGCCACTGTGTAGGGGCCCTAATCATTAAAGAACAAAGTAAATGGGACTATCAAAATATGCAGACAAACATATGGACTACAGTCTATATTTATAGAACTACAAAGTGCATCCATATGGTAAGTGGAGGTAATAAAATAGACAATGAGTTTAGAAACAACGAGGTGTACCTAATGAAGTCGCCAGTGAGTGTATACATGCAGAGGAAGTATATTAGGTGAAATGGAGACACTCTGGATGAAATACCATATCAGTGATATTACCATTTCAACAAGCCCAAAACGTTAAAGTGAACCTCATGCATGAAAAAGAGAAGGAATATTGAAGATATGAGATGCCATTTGTTTTTTAGTTTACAGTCCATGCAAACTGTTCAAAAAACAACACTCTCCAAAACACACTGAATACCACAAAGCAGAATAAAAAAGCTGCCCAACAATCTAATAATATCAAACTTGTTTGTTTTAGGGTTACCAGGTTCAGATAAAAGAAATACAAATATTAATCAGACGAGTGCAAATAGCAAATCATAATCATCGCATCATGATTATAAGATAAGGATTTTCGGCATATAGAAATCTCAAAGCTGTATACTACGTACTGTGATTTTTTTCATCACGCAAGACTCAAACACCAAAATCATTAAAACGCATGTTCAAGAACAAACCATTTGATCTGTACCATGCTAACTAGTAATAAGTAAACTTTGGAGAAAAAGCTGTGGCCCAGCTTTGAATTTACCCCTGCAGACGGTGGGGGTTTCAACCTCCAGACAGGCCATTACAGAGCCGCGAGAAGAGCCGGTAGTCCCATGGAGACTGATTTGGAGAGCTGAGGTTGTTCTGTACTCACTCCCTCCCCCTCTGCCTGTCTCGGTCCTACATACAGCAGTCAGCACAGCCTGAGTGCCATCTCCCACCCTCTCACGAACCTCCTCCAGCTCAGCCAGTGAGCGAGTTATGAAGAGGATATGGGTGGAGCTCATCTAGGGGCAGGAAATGTGTTAACTCAGAGGTGCACAGTTTCAGTTCTGGAAGGCTGGAGTCCACAGTTACAGTGGTGCTTGAAAGTTTGTGAACCCTTAAGAATGTTGTATATTTCTGTGTATGCCAAATATGACCTAAAACATCCAATCTGACTTTTACACAAGTTATAAAAGTAGATAAAGAGAACTAAAGACAAAAATATTAAACTTTGACATTTACTGAGGAAAATGATTCATTATTATATATTTGTGAGTGGCAAAAAATCTCTAGGATTAGCTGTTAATTTGAAGGTAAAATTACAACCCCAAATCAGACAGAGTTGGGATAATATTTTAAATATTTTAAAGCAGTGCATTTACTTTGATTCGATTTCATTGCTGACAGTATGAACCCAAGACACTGGTCAGCTTCATTGTATTTGTTAATATACATCCATTCAGCCTGCAAAACACTCCAAAAATGCTGGGATGGCAAAACATTTTCTACTGTGTAATGTTGCCATTCCTTCTCCGAAAACTTAAAAGATGCTTTGGCACAGTGGATACCAAGAGGTGTGTTCCAGGTGTTATTTTGTCCCATTCAATGAACATGTTTTTGAATTTTTCATTTCAAAATCCTCTATACATTCTCTATTGGGGACAGGTCAGAACTTCAAGCATTCCAGTCCTGTATCCATACCCTCTTCTTCCACAGCCATGCCTTTGTAACATGTGCAATGTCTTGATGAAAAATGCATGGACATCCCTGGAAAAGATGTCGTCGAAGAAAGCATGTTGCTCTAAAATCAATATGTACTTTTCTGCATTAATGCCGCCATGTTTGCACGTTTTTTAAACATGAATGTTTAAATTATGACCATGTTATTTAGTTCTTGGTGGACACCCTGGAAGGTACAAATATGCAATAAAAGTGTATCAATTTCCAAAAACACAAAGCACAGCAAAATGCTAGGATTACTATAATAATAAAATAATAAAGCAAGATGGCTGAATATCCAGTGCAACCCCAGGATTTTCAGCAAACATTGTAACATTGTATCTCAACTAAGTCAATTTAAATAAAAACTTACCTAATTAAGCAGCTTTCAATTTGTAAAACCGGTTATAAGTTGTGATAAATAATAAAGTTCCTTCTTACATGTACCATAATAGCAGAATCATTACAAAAAAATTATCAAAATCACACACTGCTAACATTAACTAAGTTCAACCAGATGAGCAAATAACTGAAACCGCTGTACATTGGAGAACATTTCCACACTGACAAAAAACAGAGGTCATGGATCAAACTTGGGCTACTGCAGCTGTGCATCACCAACCAGTCCTGTCTCTCACTTCCCACAGAAACATCAAGCCCTTTTTACTTTCTATTTTTGTGTGCTACCTCTTCCAAAACTTTGATCTGCTCACACAAAGTGAGAATAAATAAATCTTATAGAAATCACACAATAGAATTGAAAATAAATCCACCTGTGTAGCGTTTGCATGTACACCCCGTGTCAGTGTATTTCCACTAGGCACTTAAGTTTCCTTCTGATTTCCAAAGATATGCTTTACATACACAGGTGTCTCTAAAGTGTCCTAGTGCGAGTGTGTGCATGTGCCCTGTGATGGATAGGCGCCCAGTCTAGGGTTGGTTCCTACCTTTTTTTTGCGTGACTAAAAGGCCACATATAACCAGAACCTCCAGGGACAAACAGATCATTAAATCAGACAGAACATAAGGAGTAAAACAATTCTCAGTGATAACAGACAAATGACTGAAATTTCCAGCCAGTTACTGGTCAGTTTCCGCTACAGTGATAATGAGTCACTGTTAAAGACTAAGAGTTTGATCTCATAATTCTTTAAAAGACAGTTAGATAAAGTAATTCTGCACTAATCTATAGTGGGGTGCATAAGTCTAATGAAAAAACTTCTCTTTTGTATTTTTCCCAACTTATATACAATGCTTTTTATTATTACAAATCATATAAGCAGCATAACAGGCACAGAAAGCCAAGCAATCAATTGCCACATGGTGCTCTTCAGAATATTGTGAAATCTGGGATTACATGGATCATCAGATTTTCAGTCCATGACAGCTAGAGTGCTCACTGTAATTACAGCAAAAGGGGGAACATACCAAATACTAATACATTCTGAAATGAATGTTATTCAGATATTCTGGTGGTACTACAAATAATGGCCAATTTTGTTTTTTGAAATCACAGAAAGAGATGATAGAAATGACAGAGCAACCTCCTCTGGTGATATGGACAGGTATGTTGGTCTGTTTGTTAGCATAGCCTGCTGAAACCAAATTCATGCCAACACTCCTTAATGCGTCGGTGCTGAAGTATTTTTTTGTTTGTTCAGTACCAATAAGAGCAGCAAAAGGTTTAAATACATGAGATTTCTTTTCTTTTTCATTCAGCCATTGTCACTGAAAATCTATCATATAACGACGACCAGTTAATGTGTATAACCATGGTTAAAAGGGAAACACAAAGATCTAACAGCAATATCTGAACATCTGTAGCAGTGGTGGTGATCAGAACAAGGGGTCACCATGTCAATACAATACAAACATGGCCATTTTATTTACTATCCAAAACCACAAGTGTCTTTTGACTTTATGAGTCCACTTTTCACAAAATGAGTCCACTTTAAAATGTGTCAGAATAGCTTGTTTCAAACTTCTCATGTCATGAGTACATGATTATAGATTTCTCTAGCATAAATTTTGCCCCAGCACTTTTGGAGGGTGGTGCCACCCCTGTGGAAAACCCTGTATTAACTTTGAGAAACATGCAAAACAGAAGCATTTTCCCAAGTGGACTTAGGCTTTTGACCACCATTCTAAATGTGGGCACAAATGTAACCATACGTTTAGATTAGTAATGTTAACAAATTGTAAATTAGATAAGTATGGATATATTGAATGAAAGGTACACTCTACTTACAATTTACAATGTCCACAACATAATTAACACATGGAATTAATGGACAGCTGTTCGGGAACTGAAACTTTGACTGATAGGGGAGTACTGGTGCACCAATTTACCATGCAGGGTGCTTGCACAAACATGATCTGCACTTTGTTTCTCTATATACTTTGTTTGTCCCCTTTATTCTCATCTCTAAAGGTCAGAACGCCCACAGGACCACCACAGATCAGGTCCTAGTTGGGTGTTGGACTGCAGTGACACTGACGTGGTGCTGGTGTTTCAGTGTATGTTGCACTGATATGAGTGGATCAGACATTTTAAACCACCTCAATGTCACTGCTGGACTGAAAATAGTCCAGCAGCCAAAAATGCCCAGCCACCAACATCCTGAAGGAAGCATCCTATGAAGGATTAGAGGCTGACTAACAAACTGTGCAACAACAGAGCTACTGTCTCTGACTTTACATCTACAGGGTGGAGCAACTACATCTCTAATAAAGTGGACAGTGAGTAAGCAGTGTTTTAGATAACACAGATAATGACTTCATTGTCATTGAACCAGTTTGACAACACAGATATTATCTATCTTATCTAAACACTGTTCACTCACTGTCCACTTTAACACTTTATCAGTGTTTTAAAACTCCACTTCACTGTTTTGCCTGACCAATCGTACCAGCTCAACACACTAACACACACACTAACACACCATCACCATATTAGCTTCTGCAGTGCTTAGAATGATCCTCCACACAAATAATACCTGCTCTGTGGTGGTCCTGACAGTTAGAGAACAGAGTAAAGGGGACTGAAGTATGTAAAGAAACAGATGGACTACACTCCTTAATTGTAGAACTACAAAGTCCAGTGACCACTAAAACTTAAAGATTAAGAAAAATATAAACAGAAAAATGTAGAAAGGTGCATGTTCAACACCTTACCAGCTTTTAATTATGCGAGTGATGCTATTGTGCTTATTACAATACTTAATGCAACATTAAGTGCAAAATAATCTAAGAATATTAATGAACTAGATGCATTTTTTTAAGATAAGGAGAGTGTCCAAACTTTCACACATGCCAAGTTTTAAATTAAATTTAAAATGTACAAAATAAATATGAATACTGCCAGATTTATGTTTGTTTACATTTGTATTCTTAAGATGTCATATTGACATCTTTTGATTTATAAAATCAACAAAACATGTAACTTTACCATGGGTGCTCAAATATTTGAATATTACATACCGTATTTTTCGGACCATAAGGCGCACTTAAAATCCTTAAATTTTCTCAAAAATCGACAGTGCGCCTTTAAATGCGGTGCATAATGTATGAATTAATTCTGGTTGTGCTTTCTGACCTAGAACCGATTGTAGATGGTACACGGCGCTCATAAATCTGTCAAAATGTTTTAGCACGGTCTTGGTAGGTTACGAAGCTTACGGCCACCGTAGTCAGGAAACATCGTGGAGTAATACGGTATGTGCTTCAGCATTAGGGTACGTGCATTCATTCATTCATTTTTCGAAGCGGAATTTCAAACTCTCACGCTATCAGTCCCACGCAGTACAACATGGACATAGAGCAGCTGCGAGAGAATTCAAACATTAACGAATCAATGGTAAACGGAAGTGGAGGAAGCAAGAAGACGCCCTGCGCCAGGTAAAGAAAACCAAACTGAGTTTCGGAGGGAACTTAAGAGTTTTGTTTCATTTAATGCGTCTTATAACCCGGTGCACTTTATGTATGAAAATATACCCATTAGCAGTCGATCATTGATATCGCGCCTTATAACCCGGTGCGCTTTATAGCCTGGAAAATACGGTACTAACAGGAGATACATACTAACCAGCATTAATACAGTATGTCCAGCAGATAAAAGTGCATAGTTTGCTATTTAGTTTACAGTCAATTAAATTCCAATACTTAATATTTCCAAATGTCAATTCCAAAAATATGGAAGCAGTTTCATCATAATGTGTTGTGTAAATATTTTGTTTTTATAAAACTGCATGGTATTTGGAATGTTTTATTTTGTAATTCCCAGTGGTAAAGCCTTTTCTCTATTAATTTATCAGACATGGAGGAAAAATAAACAAAGACATTCCTCTTGCGTTTCGAAGCTAACAATATTGCTGAGTCATAGGATTCATTGTAACTTATGACTTACGGCACAAGTTATGTAACTTGTGGAAGTTAGTAAATAACAGAAGCTGACTGGAAGATGCAGGGAAGGGAATTGCAGACATGAGTGCAGAGCTCACAGATTCCTTCCCAGCAGCACTGAGGACATCACCAAATGTCTCCAGTCAAGATCCAGTGTCATGGGCAGAGACGACCACTGAGAGGATAACATGCACAGAACTGCAGGATCCCAGGACAGACTATGTGATAATGTCAAGTGTGGTTCAGTGCCAGTCTGCCTGCCTGGGCTGGCCCCTATGCGACCTCTCATTATGGTTCACATTCCAGTAAAACATTTCCAGTCTGGAGCATTGGACATGATTGTGAGAACTAGATGGAATGGGCACGGAGGCAGCCACGGGAACGTGACATCACAGTGACCGGAGGTCTCAAGAAACCAATGAGGCTTATCAGCACCAGCAAAATCAAAGCAGTGACAAGAATCAACAACATTTAGAGCAGGTCTAAGGCCATTCAGATTGCTCTGGTGATTGTGGTAAACAGAAAGATGTATATTAGTTTGCCAGTCATTGACCCTGAAATTAGCCATGAAATTGTGGAACTACAGTTAAAGGGACTGTTTAAGCTTTGATTAGATGTTGACAACTGCATGCAGTTCCAGCATAATGTCCAGGTTTCTCACAGCTGTCTGGAGAGGCATATTTTCTCAGTGTCATAACAGGATTAGAGTTTGAACAGATGAATAGGAAGTGAAGAAGATAGAGTGGTCTGGACTTTACAAGGCTGGCCACATCAACACTCACCATTCTTTCGCTCCTTAATGGAAGGAAAACTGTGGCTGGGCTCTAATGACAGGGCCTCCATGTCAGAGGTAACAGCTTTGCTCCTGGGGCTTAGAACCTGAACCCTGCTATCCTTCTCCACACCCAGACCTCCCAGTTGCTCCATGTATCCTCAGTGAGATGGAGCAATGTTGGGGAATATAGAGACAGTTGGAAAGGCCAGAGTATGCTCTGAAAAAAAAAAAAATTACTACATTATTTATTAATCTGTAACTTCATTATACCTAAATAAACATTCAAGCAAACAACCAAACTCCTTCTTTCACAGCTGGTTTTGAACACTCAAATAAATAAATAAATATAGTGCAATATAAGTGCAAGTTCTCCTACTTAGAAAGATGAGAGAGGTCTGTAATTTTCATCATAGTTCCAACACTTCAAAACTATGATAGACCAAATGAGGGGGAAAAATCCCCTTGCGGAAAAACAGCCCCTAAAGCATGATTTTTCCACCCCCATGCTTCACAGTAGGTATGGTTATTCTTGGGATGCAACTCAGACAATCCTTTTTTTCCCTGCAGTTTGAGTTTTACCAAAACGTTTCTTATTCTATTTGGTTTCCCATCTGACCACATGTTAATTCTCCCAATCCTCCTTATGGATCATCCATATGCTCTCTTCCAAACTTCAAACAGGGGCCTGGACATGTACTGGCTTTAAGCAGGGGGGCACACCCTGGCACTGCAGGATCTGAGTCCCTCTTGGTGTAGTGTGTTTACTGATGGTAAGTTACCTTGTTACTTTGGTCCCAGCTCTCTGCAGGTCCATTCATCAGGTCCCTTCCGTTGTAGTTTCTGGGATTTTTTTTGCACCGTTCTCATGATCATTTTTTGACCCCACGGGATGAGATCTTGCGTTGAGCCCCAGATCAAGGGAAATTAGCAATAGTCTTTTTATGTCTTCCATTTTTTTTTTACAATTGCTTGCACAATTGATTTTATTCACACCAACCTGCTTGCCCTATATGTAAGATTCACTCTTCCCAGCCCTAGTACAAGGTCTACAAGTTTTCCTTTCTTCTCCTGGTGTCCTTCAAACAGCTCAATTGGTTGAGTTTTGGAGTCTGACTGTTTGAGGCTGTGTGGACAGGTGTCTTTTATTCAGATAACAAGGTCAAACAGGTGCCATTAAATACAGGTTTGTAATGAGTGGAGGAACAGAAGAGCTTCTTAAAAAAGAAGTTACAGGTCTGTGAGAGCCAGAAAATCCTTGCTTGTTTTTGTGGGGTGACCAAATACTTATTTTCCACCATGACTTTACAATGAAATTCTTTAAAAATCCTACAATATGATTTCCTTTCCTGGATTTTGTTTTCCTCATTTTGTCTCTCATAATTGAAGTGTACCTATGCAAATGAAAATTTACAGACCTCTCTCATCTTTCTAAGTAGGAGAACTTGCACAGTCAGTGGCTGACCAAATACTTTTTTTTTGCCCCAACTGTATATGTGTGTGGGTTGTGTGGTTGTGTGTCTGTTTGTTTTATTGATGCTTTTGTCATTAATTTGGAATTGGCAAAGGTGAATTGTTATTCTTCTGTCTACACACACACACACACACACACACACACACACAGACGAATTTGTGTAGACAGATGAATTTGTAGCTGAAATGTGAACAGCATATCAAGTAAAATAACCTTTTCAGCAGTCTGACTCAATTTTATACCCACATCACTGGGTTGTTGAGAAAGAGGACCTTTATGGTAAGTAGAGCCAAACAAACAAAAAAACATAAACACCTTCACTTACAAAGACAGTAAAGTACTAGTGCTAATCCAGCAGAAGTTTTTGGTTGAAAAAAGGTGGGTTGTAATAACAGATTCCTCTTAGCATAACGTAAGGAGCATGTTGTATTTAAGGCCTTAAGAATAAAAGGGAACATGGTTATATGGAGTACACCAGCATATCAACTCAGCACACCATTTTGAACAAGGAAGTGCCTGTTTATTTATATATATATATATTTTGTATGGATGATGTACCAGGTACTTTATGTTTTTTCAACTCTCTCAAATAGAACCATATGCATTGTTATATCTGAGCTCTGCTCAATAACATCTAACGATCAGAAAACATACATCTACACTTTCCACTTTGCTTTGGTTGATACATGTAGACATCTTTCTACTGTCTCTTAACAGTTCACATCTGTATCTTCTTAGTCACTCTGATATAACATCTGCTAAATGACTAAATGTACATGAAATTACATGTAAACAGATGTAGCAGAGAGCTACAGACTGTGCAGTCAGTACAGCACAGTACAGTCACTACAGACCATCTCAACGTGTCTGGAGGAGGACACTATACTCAAGACATATTTATTGATCAAGCTAATGGACTTAGACAACAAATTACTATATCATCCACAACAGTGTTACGAGGCTATTGCTTGAGATCAAAGTATGTTAAGGTTCAATTTGAATTTTATGATGACTGTGCTACACCACAGTATAGAATCTATCACAGCAGCTCACCACTGGAGTAATCTGACTAACTGGAAAAAGCATTTCAGGTTAAAAAGGAACTAAAAAGGAATTAGCCTCACTTCTGCAGAATAAAGTCAGTCTGGAACTATGGAAGGGTTATTGGTCTAGTAATGGTGATACTGATGTTTCAGTAAAGTTGAAACTGAAATCTACATTAAAATATGGCAATGAACCATCAAAATCTAAAAATGGAGCAGAACAGGATCGCAAAGGATTATTCCAGAAAGCATCCAATTTCATGTAATGCCATATATCACATGGCCAAACCCTAAACTAAAGGGTAGTTAAAAACAAATTTTGGGATGGCAAAATCCTCTTGGAAATAGCTGCTTGGTAACTGTGCAGAAATAGAAAGGAATAACATGAGTGTGTTCATTTATCCAGGAGGACAAAAATGTACTAGTAATGATTCCATCTAAATGAAGTTTCACATGAATCTTTTGCCATTTAAATGTTAGGATTAGCTTGGACATTTTAATAAACACATGACAGTGAAAAACATTTTACAAAAGTACTAACACTGAGCTCAGGCACTAAAACAATTAAATGGATATACAAACAGTCCGATCGGTAAACAAAAATGTACTCGACATACATTACTAACAAAAATAAAAGACTTCTAATTCCTTGTAACTGATATGGAAGATTGATCTCCTGTTTGGAGCAGTAACATTCCGTAGGCTGCCAGCAACAACATAACACTAAAAGCATTTAGTAGACCCGGGTTATCAGAACCCTGAGAATCTGACCCTTTTTTTTTGGCGCTAAGCACTAAGTATTATCTGCCTGATGCTCTTTATGGTTTTCTAATACTATAATAAGGACATGAAAAACAATTTTGCATCGTACTTTTTTTATTTTGCACTGTTGCGATGTGTGTTGGTGTGTTCATTTAAAAAGTCTCATTTAATTTTTACTATAAAACTAAAGCTATACGACTTAACATAATTTGAAGAATAAGGACCAAAAAACTGAAGAATTATTTGAAGCATAAACAATAAATCTATGTGCATTCTCTTGCTTGTGTAAAACTGAATAATAGTTTAGTCTCATGCAATTAAAAACACCAGTTATATGGTTTGTTTGTTTACTTGGTGTATTTAACGTCGCTATCAGCATCACTGGCCATTTCAGTGACACACACAATATATATATAAACACATATAAACACAAATAGATACATATATACAAACACACACACACACACACACACACACACACACACACACACACACACACACACACACACACACACACACAGAGTGGTGCTTGAAAGCTTCTGAACTCCTTAGAATTCTCTATATTTCTGCATACATATGACCTAAAACATCATCAGATTTTCACACAAGTCCTAAAAGTAGATAAAGAGAACCCAGTTAAACAAATGAGACATAAATATTATACTTCATCATTTATTTATTGAGGAAAATGATCCAATATTACATATTAGTGAGTGGCAAAAGTATGTGAACCTTTGCTTTCAGTATCTGGTGTGACCCCCCTGTGCAGCAATAACTGCAACTAAACGTTTCCTGTAACTGTTGATCAGTCCTGCACACCGGAGTGGAGGAATTTTAGCCAAGTCCTCCGTACAGAACAGCTTCAGCTCTGGGATGTTGGTGGGTTTCCTCACATTAGCTGCTCACTTCAGGTCCTTCCACAGCATTTCAAATGGATTAAGGTCAGGATTTTGACTGGCCATTCCAAAACATGAACTTTATTCTTCTTTAACCATTCTTTGGTAGAAC
>JAJAGP010004098.1:0-56683 GCA_025084515.1 Ancistrus triradiatus | reverse complement strand
TATATATATATATATATATATATATATATATATACACACACACACACACACACACATACACATATTGTAAGATATATACACACACACACACACACACACACACACACACACACACACACACAAACAAACAGTTTATGTAGAGTACAGGGGACATTAAACAGTGGTAAACAGTGGCTAGTGAAGTCCATAACCTTAAAACCAAAGTTACTCAGGCATTTATTCCATTGTGTTCATATTGCTGCTATTCATTGCTTTTTAGTGTACAGACATTTACAGTTAGTTCAAAAGGTTACTGACTGGCACTAAGAAGAAAGCTCATCCAGTCCTTGCCTCTCTCCACTGACTCCTAGTAAATTTTCTGATCCAGTTAAAGGTTTTATTTGCTTTGAAACGATCTAAATGGGTTGACCTACTGTTATATCCCCAATCTGCCCTCTGTACACTTCATCTTCTTTCAGATCCCCATACAGCTGATTGTGACTGAAAAAGCACTAGTAAAGTTCAAGGATGACCGTGCATTTGCAATAGCTGTACCAAAACTCAGGAAAACATTACGCCATTTTTGATTTTGAAACCGAAACTCAAGATTCCTTGAGCTCACTAGCATTAGTCTTTGGATAATTTGTACTACTTTGCATTCTTTTTTTTACTTTTGTTTTTTCTTCTTTAGTTTATTATTTTATTTGTTCTTTTCTATTAAGTTTGACAATCTGTGTAACATACTGCCTATTTCCACATTTCCTAGCACAATAAACATGTTCTATCCCCTCCTCATTTCACATAGAATCAAAGCCTCCACATCTAGTCTGTACTGGAAAAGAACAGCGCAAGCAATTGTGAATATATAATGGCATAGTAACTGGAATAATATACGGACTCTATTTTGCTCTGAGTGGTTATCATGCAGCGCAGGTGACAAATCACTGGTGACATATCACCATGTCCAGGCAGAAAGAGGACCCTTATCATGAGCTGTCACGTCTGGCCACCACATTTGTGGTACCCTGTCTAGTTCATCCTTGAAGAAAATGATTTATTAATGCCATGCTTTGTTGGAGGTCATTCACACACTTGGATCCATCTTACATGAGAAAGAGACTTACAGGGTTTATAAGATTCTAAATACTCCTTCAGAACATGTGAAGCAGTGAAGTATTTGCCAGTTATAGGCCGAATGTAGTTACTGGCGTATTGAGGTTGACATTTATACAGATATTACTTGGTATACCTTCCTTTTGCTGTAAAGACAGCAAGTGCTTGACCTGGCATGGGACCAGCTCCAATAATTTTTGACTTTCTCTGTCTTCAAGTTCTCCCCAGAAATGCTCAATGGGTTTTAGGTTTGTTGACTGTGGAGGAAAGTTGAGGAAAGTCAGTTTCACTCGAATTGGTATGCTTATTATATTGTGTGTAATGAAAAATACTATTACATGTGTAAAAAAAAAGAAAAATAGGAGATTTTCACAAGAGGACTCCATGACCACAAGAAATTTTCCATGATATATCTGTTACCTATTGATTGATGTTTTATCTTTGAATATGGTATTTAATTACTGTATGTACAGTTTTTTCCTACAAGGCAACAATGGTGTATTTTGTCCTACAGTCTATAGATAAATTGTTAAATTGTGTTCGGTTTCTCTCTGAGCACTGTTGCACGGTCATTATTCTTCGCAAGACATACAGCTCATTATGGTCAGTAAATAATGGAAAAAGTACAGTTAAACTCATGGTAATACATTATCCATAGTGTAGAGTAATTTTCAGTGGCAAAATTTAATCTCGGCTCTGTTGTACATGTGTGGCTACAATGTTGGTCATGGTTCTGGTGTTATGGCTGGAAGCTATTGAGAGATTTGACTGATTACATATTTTACCATGAATGCTGTTTCTGTATTATAGGCTCAAGAATGTACAAACGAGCCCCTTAAAATAGTGTTGCTTGAAAGTTTGGGAACTCTTTTCTATAGTTTCTGTATTTCTTCATAAACATGGCCAGAGATAACATCAGAATTTCTAAGTTCTAATGGTAAATAAAAAAAACCTCATTAAACAAATGAGACAAAAATGTTGGTCATTTATTAAGGAAAGCTATACAATACAACATTTAGTCCGTTGGTAAACGTATGCAAACCTTCAGAGATAACAATAATTCATTGCAATATTTAATTATGAAGATGAAATTACAGTCAGGTGTTTCAATAAATAGATACAATCTTACAATCCAAGCAATTGTGTGTTAAGGGCCTTGCTCAAGGACCCAACAGTGGTAACTTGGCAGAGGTGGGATTTGAACCCTAGACCTTCTGGTCCATAGTCCAGTATCTTACCCACTAGGCCACCACAGTTGGGAATTTTGTTGGGAAGTGCACTTTAAGTTTGTTCTACTAGCCTAAGTGATCTCTCTTATTCCTGGTATTTTGTGGAAATACATTTCTATTAGCAGATAGCAGATCTATTAGTAGTTTCGTTGGTGTGTTTATTTGCAAGTTGGTCTTAATAAGAACATTCAAAATAGCTGTGATATCGTGGACTGTGACCCAACTTAAAAAAAATGTCCGATCATCATTAGTTGATACTGTTTTATAAGTTTTATAAGTATACTGCTTTATATGTTCAGCACACACCTCAGAGCCTGGTGAACAACTGATGTTCCAGAAGTGCAACCTATTGACACAAAACAACAAGCGACTGCAATTGTTAAATTGTATGTTACGGCAAAAGGACACTTCCTCCGATTAAGTCACAGAAGTTGAGACACTGACGTGCCAGCAAATCACTGCACCTCAATCTCTTAAAAACTTTCATTATTACTTGGAACAGCAGGTGGAAAACCCAAACAGACCTCAACAAACTAACTCAGTCACACACCCACTTAGTAGAAGCATGGGCTCAGATTGACAGAAACAAACCTCCTGCTACTTCTGTAGAGCGTACCTGACATAATTGCAGTTTTTAAGGGCAAGTACGACTGAGAATTAGTATACAACTGATAAGTGCAACTCATTTATGCCTGCGTGATAAATGTACTGTACTTTTTATTCAGCTCTCCTTACTCAGCTTGACACAATACACATACGATTGTCCATTTTCAGTACTATTAAGCTATAATTCATTTGTGTTAAAATGGTAAGTCCATTTTGGGGTTTAAATTATTAATCAATCCTCTCCAAGTTAAAACTCCCTTCATTACTTATTCAGAATGCTTATTAGCCCGTATCGCATATACAGCTTTGCATAATTGCTTGTGAAGTTGCTAAAAGCGCTTGCTTAAAATTATCGTATCAAATTACAAGGGGTATGAGGCTTTTTCTGATCTACTGATAAACATTTTAACAGCATGTTAATATAAATATCATATTTTATCATTTATGCGTTCATTTAACTTCAGTATGCGTTTTATGTTAGGACTGTGGTGGGTCTATCATGTGAATTCTGGGAACCAGATGAGAATATAATGGGCCGCACCCCAGAGGATCACTCTGCATACCTCCATGATTTAATCTTATGCATAGGCTAACTGTTCAAGCTAACCGCTTAAGGCATAAACTAACATATGATTATAACCATGTGATGTACCTGTTTTCCTGCATCTTTTAATGAATCATAAAAGTTAAAAATAAAAACACTTCTGCACACACCAAGTGTTATTTTTCATGTTTTTCAAATTTGCTCAGGTGGTGGAGCAGCAATTTACAACCTTAACCAAGATAAACTGGTTAAAACACGAAGGTGGGTGGGATTAAATAGGATTTAAAATGTGGATTTTAAAATACATTGATGTTTATGTTTCTTGTCTGCAGAAGTTGTTCTGAGGTCAACAACATGACATTTGATAAGACTTGCTCAAACATTTGCATAAAAATGTGTTATTTGTTGATGTACAAAAACTTAGTAGGCCTTTTTGGTGCTTGTCAGCATTAACCTACCAAGAAAGCAACTACACAATATCTTTTTATATCCCCTGCCAATAAAGCTGGTCTCCTCTCTCTCTCTCTACTTATCTGCTGTGTGTGTGTTTCTTGTCTTGCTATACTTGTGAGGAGTAAATGGCCCTACCATGATAGGAAAACCTGTTTAAAACTAGTTTTTTTCTGGTCCTCACTTCTTTAACTGCTTTTTTTTTTTTTACAGAAATGACCACTTTTATTTTAAAAACCAAAAGAACCAAAATACTTGCTTTAGATTACTGAGGTTAGGATTAGGATTAATTAGCTGCAGTAATTTTTCATTGTCATTCACGTCAATGGAAAGTCCTCAGAAGGATAGCAAGACAAATGTGTGTGCGTTTGTGTGTGTGTGTGTGATTTTCAGCTACAACTGTCATAGTCACATTCATTTTCCAACTTCTTATGAGTGGCTGCTGGTTGCACTATATACCTTGATCATATACCTTGAGGTCCTTATGTGTATAACTTTGTTTCCGTCATGGAATACTGATTACATTTAAAGAACAGGCCAATGCAAAATAAAAATAAAAAAAGGCAAGCTGCACACCCTATTTTGACATTCAATTTTAATGCAATCTAGACGAAATGTGGAGTTGGCAGCATTGCCTCCACACACTGTAATTTGCCTATAAAGTGGACATATGGTAAGTAATGTGGGTGAATATATGGCCCAATATAAGCAATGAAAAATGATACATCAGCGGCAGTTTTAAAAGTAAACAACATTCCCTTATGGAGGTGCAATTAAGGCAAACCGCAAAGGAAAAAAAAAAAAAAAGAAGCGCTCAGCTTGTGGTCTTCAGCACGAGCAGGTTCACAACATGCTAATTTGGTCTCTCTTTCCATTACTGTTCCATTATGAATGTGATCATGCAAATGAGACAATCATTAATATAGATATACTAATTGCTTGTCTGTGGCTTATTGTTCCTTGAATAACCCTTATACAGTATAGACTTACCTTTTTTTGTTCCCATGGGACATATATACTCTCTAAATTGCACACTCTAGTAATGACACAGTAAATAATATGGCAAAAGTGGTCTTGAAAACATAACACACTATGCAGAACATCTCCCTTCACTGTAGTGACAGTAGTGCTTGTGCTATTTCTGCAGACATAACCTAAAACATCATTACATTTTCACACAAGTCCTAACAGTAGATAAAGAGAACCCAATTACACAAATGAGAAAAAAATATTATACGTGGTCATTTAGATATTGAGGAAAATGTGTCAATATTACATATTTGTGAGGGGCAAAAATATGTAAACCATAACCTCAGAAAATGAGCTGTTCATGTTCCTCAGGCTGGAAAAGGTTACAAAACCAACTTTAAAGAGTTTGGACTACATGCTCAGACAGATTGGGTACCACAGGGGCGAGGTCAAAAAGGCACCCAAGGTAACACTGAAGCAACTACAGGCATCTCTCACACTGGCTAATGTTGACGTTCATGAGTTTAACATTAGACGAACACTGAACAACAATGGTGTGCATGGCGGGATTGCAAGCAGAAAGAAACTGCTCTACAAAATGAGTATTGCTACTGATCTGTAGTTTACTAAAGGTCACATGGACAAGCCAAAAGGCTATTGTATAAATCGTGGATGGATGTGAACAAAAAATACATTTTTGGTTTACATGAGAAGTGATATGTATGGAGAAAGGAAAACATTGCATCACTGATGGAACAGTGAGTTCAAAATGATACCAATCAATGCTAAAGGAAAATATCTAGACTGGGAATCGAAATGGGGATCTCTGTAGATTTGAAGTAACAGCATTAACCACTTGTACCACCCTGCCACCCATCTATGATAATAAAATTAATAATAACAATAGCAATAACAATAATAATATTGGTGGTGTTGATAAGACTTTGTTATCTGCTACCCAAGTCATTTCACATCAGAAACAATGAAAAGTGTTGCACCAAACCTCCTTCTGACAGAAATCGATTGGATACAGACATCAGTGTTAGGAAATCCATAATTTTTGCTTTGATCTGTTTGTTTACATGATGATCAGGGTTGACCAAATCAGCTTCACAGTACAGGTATGCACCATTTACTGGCCACATTACAACCACATTACGTCTGTGAAACAGGACCTTGAACGAACTGGATATTGCCTGGACATTTCCATAGTCTTCTTCTTCTTCTTTTTCTTCTTTCGGCTTCTCCCTTTATCAGGGGTCGCCACAGCAAGTTAAACGTTTCCACCTCACCCTGTCCTCCACGTCCTCTACTCTCACCCCAACTCCCTGCATATCTTCATTCACCACAACCATATAACTCCTCTTTGGTCTTCCTCTCCGTCTCTTGCCTGGCAGCTCCATTTCCAACATCCTCCTACCAATATATCCACTATCCCTCCTTTGCACATGTCCAAACCATCTCAGTCTTCCCTCTCGAATTTTGTCTCCCAATTTTCCAACCTATGCTGTCTCTTTGATGATCTCATTCCTAATCCTGTCCACCCTAGACACTCCTAAAGAGAACCTCAACATCTTAAGTTCTGCCACCTCCAGCTCTGCATCCTGTCTCTTTGTCAGTGCCACTGTCTCTGAGCCATACAACAAGGCTGGTCTCACTACTCTCTTATAAATCTTTTCCTTTCACTTTTGCTGCCGACCCTTTTAATTTTATCAACACAGCACTCCCTGACACTCGTCTCCACCCACTCCATCCTCCTGTACTCTCTTCTCTTCTTTTCAACCCTTTTACTCCTTTCCACGCTCCCCATTTCCTTGGACAGTTGATCCCAAGTACCTGAACTCCTGGACCTTTGTGACCACTGATCCCTGTAGCCTGACTGTTCCACCTGCCTCCCTTTCATTTACACACATGTATTCTGTCTTATTACAGTTGACTTTCATTCCTCTCCTTTCCAGATTATACCTCCACCTCTCCAAGTTCTCTTCTACCTGCTCCCTGTTCTCACTACAGATCACAATGTCGTCTGCAAACATCATAGTCCACGGCGATTCCTGTCTGACCTCATCTGTTAGTCTGTCCATCACTCCATAAGAAGGGACTCAGGGCCGATCCATGATGCAGCCCCACCTCTTCCTTGAAGCTATCTGTCACTCCTACAGCACATCTTACCGCTGTCATGCTGTTCTCATACATGTCCTGCACCAATCTAATGTACTTTTCAGCCACTCGAGACTTCCTCATACACCACCACAGTTCCTCCCTTGGCACCCTGTCATAAGCTTTCTCCAAATCCACTAAGACGCAGTGTAGCTCTTTCTGACCTTCTCTATACTTCTCCATCAGCAGTCTCAAAGCAAAAATCGCATCCATGGTGCTCTTCCTTGGCATGAAACCATACTGTTGTTCACACACTGTCACCTCCTGTCTGAGCCTAGCTTCACAACTCTCTCCCAAATCTTCATTGTGTGGCTCATCAACTTTATGCCCCTGTAAGAGCCAAAACTCTGTACATCACCCTTCTGCTTAAAAATCGGTACAAGTAAACTTTTCCTCCATTCCTCAGGCTTACTCTCATTCACCAGAATTCCATTGAATAACCTAGTCAAAAACACCACTCCCAGCCCTCCTAGACTTTTCCATACCTCAACCGGTATGTCATCAGGTCCCACTGCCTTTCCGTTCTTTATCCTTTTCAAAGCTTTCCTCACTTCGTCCTTGCTAATCTTGTTACATCCTGTTCCACAATTTCTAAGCCATCCAACCTTCTTTCCCTTTCATTTTCTACATTCATCAACTCCTCAAAATACTCCTTCCATCTTTCCCTCACCCTCTTCTCACCTGTCAGTACATTTTCATTTCTATTCTTGATCACCCTGACATGCTGCACATCCTTTCCAGCTCTATCTCTCTGTCTCGCCAGCATATACAACTCCTTCTCTCCTTCCCTACTGTCTAACCTTTCATATAACTCATCGTAGGCCTTCTGCTTGGCCGTTGCTACCTCCCTCTTTGTCCTGTGCCGCATCTCCTTGTACTCGCTGACCTCTTTCTCCTGCACTTCGTCATTCCACCACCAGGTGTACTTTTCATCCTTTGCCTGTCCAGAAGACACACCCAGTACCTTTCTACCTGACTGTCTAATCACTGTTGCTGCTACTACCCAGTCATCTTGGAGCTCTTTCTTACCACCCAAAACCTTTCTCAGCTCCTCTCTGAACTCCTCACAACATTCTTCCTTTCTCAACTTCCACCATTTGGTCCTCTGCTCTGCCTTTGTCCTCTTCCTCTTCCTAACCACCAGAGCCATCCTGCACACCACCATCCGATGCGCCTAGCTACACTCTCCCCTGCCACTACCTTACAATCACCAATCTGTTTTAAGCAACCTCTTATACATAGGATGTAGTCTACCTGTGTGCTCCTCCCTCCACTCTTATAAGTCACCCTATGCTCCTCCTTCTTTTGGAAATATGTGTTAACCACCACCATCTGTCGTTCTAGGTTCCTATCCTTAACACCAAACCTGCCCATCACTTTCTCATCTCCTTTTTTACCAACATGACCATTGAAATCTGCACCAATCACCAGTCTCTCCTCCCTGGGAATGCTCTCAACCACTTCATCTAACTCCCCCCAGAATCTCTCTTTCTCCTCTAATTCACAGCCAACTTGTGGTGCATAGCCACTAACAACATTCACCATTACGCCCTGAATTTCCAGCTTTAAACATATTATTATATCTGACACCCTTTTCACCTCAACGACATTCTTTACATAGTCCTCCTTCAGGACCACACCAACTCTATTTCTCTTCCTATCCACACCATGGTAGAACAGTTTAAACCCTGCACCAATGCATCGAGCCTTGCTACCCTTCCACTTTGTCTCCTGCACACACAAAACATCGACCTTTCTCCTTTGCATCATATCAGCCAGCTCTCTACATTTCCCTGTATCGTCCCTACATTTAGGTTGCTACCCTCAGTGCTATATTCTGGCCCCATGTTTCTCTCCGTCTCCTCACACGCTTCCCTCCTCTTCGTCCTTCGCAACAGACATAGTCCCAATTTCCGCTGGGACCCCTGTTTGCTACCAGTACCAGTGGCGGGTCGTTGTTAACCTCCCGGGCCGCGACCGATCCGTATGGTGAAATTATTATGAACTCGCATACTTTGTTTGGCAAATGTTTTACACCGGATGCCCTTCCTGACGCAACCCTCACCATATATCCGGGCTTGGGACTGGCACTAGAAATACCCTGCCTGAGCAATCTAGCGGCTGGTTTACATTTCCATAGTCACAAAGTCTTTTTAAGCTATGTAATGTAAAGGGGATTTTCACAAGAAAACTGCAATTAATACGTAAATGCGTCAGTGATACTACTGAAAATACAAGTGGAACGCTACCATGTACACAGCAAGCAAAGCCTAAACTGTTATACTCATTCCTTTTTTAATTCATGGAAATTCTAAATAATTGTAAGAGTACAGCAAATGCACCGTTATGACCCTGTTTAGGGGAAAGCCATAACACTTAAGAAGATGACATGATGGAAGCCAAAATTCACTGAAAGCCAGATGAAACAGAGACCGGGTGAATGTCAAGCAGATTATATAGCCACAGGTGAGAGAGAATATACAGGAAGCAAATGATTAAATAATTTGGTGAAATAATGGTTCATTAACACTTTTTTTTCTCTACTGTACAAGCAAATATTATATACATGTCTCAACTACTATCCATGGACCTATTTACAAACCAAAAGTGTGTGCGCCTACTGGTTGGGACTGATGTTTGGGTTGCAGAATGTTCATGCCATGTCATTCACACCCAGAGGGGAATAAATAATGGCACGATTGATGCCTGGGGCAGATGGAAGAAGAAATGATGGAGCTTTTTAACATCAGATTTCTATGACAGTGCTGTGTGAGCTATCCTTCCTTCACTTGGCCAGTATGAAATGTCAGAACAGGCAGAAACATGAGCATCAAGCAGACATTGTATTTTTCAGCCAGACAAATTATAGCGAGCAGAGAAGAATGAGAATTCCTGCAGCTGGAGAAGTTTGGGAGCCTTGCATGAATCTTTTATCACAGGAAAGGTGCTATTCTGCAGGATCAATGCTCAGCTTGTGTTATGTTTCCACTAACTGTGTCACATCAATGTGACTCGGTTCTCTTAAGTTCTAACGTCGATACTAACCACATTTTATGCCCGTTACCTGCTATTAAACCCACACAGACGCACACAAACACGATACAAATCGTTCATCTACCGGTGGGTAATATGACAGATTGTATCCCTTTAAATCTAATTTCTTTAGAGGTGCATCTCATCATAAATGGGGCACTCATTTAACAACCCCAGTCTCTTGTTGGAAGTACTTCACCAAACTCCCTTGTCCCCATTTTAACTCAACAGGCCACCTTCAGCTCTTATTGTATTTTTAGCAAACAATGTAAGCAAGACTGAGCGCAGAAAGAGCAAATCAGTGAGATCTAATTTTCAAGAGATGCTTCCAGACATCCTGGATAAGAAGGCCAGACAAAATTTGCATTTAGATTAGAGTTGTAATGAAAAAAAGGCAATAGATCTTGTCCCGCTAAGATTGACTGATATTTGGCCAAATGGAAATATGCGACTTAAACAATATACAATTCACTCTTTGAACAAGTGAATAATCTCCTCAATCACATTTAACCAATTAGGATATTACCTGTATTGCTGTATTGTAATAACAAAACCAACACTGTCCTATTGAAAAATATGCATGACACTATTTGTGTGACGTGTTGCAAAAATGAAGGTTGAGTAGCTTTGATAGTGTTTGTAACTAATTTGTATGAAATAAAAATCTAATTTTATTTTTAAAAAATGCTTGGCGTTAGGCCATTTGGCCTGTCTGGACTGATGTTCATGTTAAAGAGCATTGGCTTTCTCCTTGGACATTAACATTAGTCAGTGTGGGAGAGGTCTTTAGTTGCTTTAGAGTTACCCCAGGTTCCTCGCAGACTCTTACACGCTGCTCTAGGGGTGATCTTTGTTGGTCGACCACTCCTGTGGAGCGTAGTCTTAAATGTCCTCCATTAAAACCATATCTGGCGTTTCCCCACCTTGCTCCCTGAGCCAAATATTTAAAAAATAGTAATACAGTGTTTCCTCAGTTCTTGTTGTCAATTCGTTCCAGAAAGCTTGTCAAGAAATGAAAATGACGAGTACTGAGCAAATTTTTCCCATAAGGATTAATGGAAATTGAATGAATCCATAATGGACCCTCTGAAACTTCACACTGTATAAGACATTATATGCATTAATGGAGTTGTATTGTACATTGTACATTGTGCACCCTGATATACGATAGAGATATGTTCTGACAAATCCATCATAAGTTAAATGTATCATGAACTGAGTGTTTGGTAGAGCGGTTTATACTTTATATAGTGGAGCCTATGATAAGTAATGAGAAGTATGTAAATATTTTAAGCTACAGCTCGTCAAAATCATTAACACAAAGTATACTTTATAATAAAGTGTTGAAAAAGCTAATGTAGTTTACCGAGTAATGGATTGAAAGTGAAAAGTAAAAGCAAAACACTTACTCTATCGGTGAGCTCTGGAATGCTAACATAGCTGCTAATGCTAATTGCAGCCCAAGTTACGGAGGATTCAGGTCCTGTTTCCCTTTCGGTTGGCTGTCAGTACTAACCTTTTTAGGACCAACGGAGACTTATTTGTACTAAGAATACAGTACAGTAGTAGAAATAACTAAAAACACGATAAAAATAGCGGAACTCTTCAGTGAGCAAGAGCTGTTATGAATCTGAATCACTATGTACTGAATTGTGAATCAAACTCACACAAATTTAAGCAAGTTGACAGAGAACTGAGCAAACAACAAGAAATGAGAAATTTTCTTGTCAAAATGCATCGAGAACCAAATTAGCGAGTTCCAAGGTACCACTGTATTAACTAAAAACTTAATTAACAATCATTTTTGCCTGTGTGAACTTTTACAGTAATTTAGAAACAAGCAAACTTTTGTCAATGGAGTGAGAATTTCTAGATTGTGTATACTAATTTAAATTAATTAGTTAATCTAGTCAAAATGAGCAACAAGTCACAAAAAAAAGCACCGAATTCTTCTTCTTCTTTCGGCTTCTCCCTTTATCAGGGGTCACGACAGCGAGTTAAACGTTTCCACCTCACCCTTTCCTCCATGTCCTCTACTCTCACCCCAACTCCCTGCATATCTTCATTTACCACAACCATATAACTCCTCTTTGGTCTTCCTCTCCGTCTCTTGCCTGGCTGCTCCATTTCCAACATCCTCCTACCAATATATCCACTATCCCTCCTTTGCACATGTCCAAACCATCTCAGTCTTCCCTCTCGAATTTTGTCTCCCAATTTTCCAACCTATGCTGTCCCTCTGATGATCTCATTCCTAATCCTGTCCACCCTAGACACTCCTAAAGAGAACCTCAACATCTTAAGTTCTGCCACCTCCAGCTCTGCTTCCTGTCTCTTTGTCAGTGCCACTGTCTCTAAGCCATACAACAAGGCTGGTCTCACTACTCTCTTATAAATCCTTTAATCCGATGACACTGTTTGCCTATGGCTGTATATCTGCTGTAGAGTGTGACTGAAAATTTTGTTATTTGCCACAGACTCTTATCCTGAATGAATGACTTGCAAGTGATATGTCCTTACAAGGTATAATCCAAGCAGTTGTGGGTTAAGGACCTTGCTCAATTGCCTAACATTGACCACATAGCAGTTATGGGACTTAAACATTGTGCTTTCTGGTCAGTTGTTCAATACCTTAACCACTAAGCCACCACTATCTCATTGCATCATGATTTAGATGGTGAATTCTTAGAACTAGAAACTAATATTAATGACCCTCAACATATCCTCAAACACTGACAATATAATCCTTCAATATTGTGCATTAGCACAGTATAATGTGGTTTTGGTTTAAATTTAATTTAAATGCTTTGATTCCTGTTAATATAACAATAAATAATGTCAATAATAAAAAATAAATTACATTTTTGTCCACAGTAAAAAGCAAAATTTACTGCCATGTTCCCCACCAGCAAGTTTCAACAGCCTTTTTTTTTTGCTATGAAACTGTTAATGATGTCTGGCTGCTCCTTAGGGGGTACTCACACAGAACAAATTGAACAGTGAATTTGATAATCACCAGCTAAAATAAATTCTAAGTGTCACAAAGATTGCTAATCGCATCACATCTCTTTCGCTCTCTCTTTCTCTTTGTAAGCTTGTACTATACCACTAACAGTGTTGTGCCAGTTCATAGCTTTTCTGAACTAGTTCAAGTTCAGTTCATACATGCTCAAAGTGAACAGTTCACGTTCAAAGTTCACAATTTTAATTCTGAACTAGTTCAATGTTCAGTTCATTTGACTTTTTTCGTGAGATATTCAAATAAATACTTTTTTTCACACTACAAGCTAGAACTCGCTATACATTCTTTGAAACTGCTCATTGTAGACATTTGCTCATGACACTGCAATTGTGTACGCAGCGTTGCTATGGCTACCCCGTTCTGCTGCAATTCATCACGGGTAACGTCGTGCGGAAGCCGGTATGTTATTAACTAGCCAGTATGTTAACTAGTCTCAGCCGGACACTACGTTTCCCGCAATGCATTGCTCACACAATTGTCAAAACCTTCTGTCTGGTGATACATGATTTAAAGAATAAGCGCACCAGCGGAAATACAGAGGGAGGAACTTTCTCTCTTGCGTTTCAAGAGAAACAGATGGTCACTCAGTTTTTCATGGAAAACAAATTCCAAACGTTCATTTACAGTGATGTCTGCCGTTCATGACACATAATGTGAACTAATTCACGTTCAAGTTCTTTATTAAAAAATGTGTTGCGTTCAGTTCAACGTTCACGAAAAAACGAGCGTGTTCAATGAACGCGTTCTTTTGAACTCGTTCATGCACAACACTGACCACTAAATACATTTATGGTCAGAAATACAAAATCTTACTAAATGTTAATACTAAATTGATAAATTAAATGAACAAGTTTCACCTGAAACTCATTGCATTGTATGGTTCTGATGCTAAAAAATGATTTGATTCAAGTTTTGTTCATCAGCTGTGTCTTCTCTCAACTTTGAAAATTTGTCCTTGTTGCAAATGGATGATAGATTTTTCATTTTTGAATCAGTCCAATTTATACTTCTAAAATTTTCTTCCACACTGATGTAACCTTGAATGTTGAGAGTCAGAGCCCATTTTCATGATTTCATTAGATACCAACTCTTGATCCAACAAGTAAAAAAAATCTACTTACTTTTTAATATCAGCATAACATCGGAAATATTTTTACGAAAAGTCGATTATATTGGATAAGGCTTCAAATCTCTATGGCTTACAAACACACAATATTCTATAGTGTGTATATGTCTACAGCACACCATCTACATCTATGAAACATTAACACACTCACTCAGTACAGAATGTGTGATCTTAGGCTTAATTTGAAAACCATTCCTTGCAACAGGAACTAGTAACTCAGAAAGCTGGTTAGGGAATTAAAATACCTGATACATTTATAGCTGGAATTCGGTTAATGGCCATTTGAATAGTGGAGTCTAACTGTTTTTCCTTCACAGGTGAGCCCTCAAGGTAATTGCCTCTTGATGCTGTAAATTGCGGTGCTATTTCACCCAGGATTACAATTAAGTGCTCTCAAATCAGCACAACTGATGCCTTCATTTATTCCCGCATCTCGGTTGTACAGTTCAATAAGCTTATACTGACGAATGAGCTTTTCACTGCCTGGGAGACCCAGTGATTCTTACCCCTCACTGTAATAAGGCAAATCTAGTGGGTTCCCCAAGCAGTACACGCATTCTTGTGTGTATTATATGCATGAAGACGCAAGCTGTAGAAGACAGTGTCACAAGGGCTTAAATATTAGGATGGAACATAATTAAATTCAGCCCTGTAGGAAGTGAAACACTTGTGATTAGATGAGAAACACAATTCGGAGTGTTGCTATCATAAGTCATGCCCCATACTGATAGCGATGCACTCGCTACATTCTTGCATCACCTTCTGCTTCATGCTTAATGCATTAAGCGCTGTGTAATATAATAATTAATCTTTGTTTAGTGTGGCATTTGAGAACTCTAATGGATGCATCAGCCAAAATGAAACAATTACATGAGATGTTATGTCTGAACTTCCGCTGTATTCTCTCTCTCACTTCCTCTCATTTCCTCTCCCCCCACCTCCGTGATTGCATGTGAATCTTAACCCAGTGCGACTTGCTCAAAAAGGCCTCATGTGCGACCGTTGGCCAAAGGCCAATTCACTGGAAGACCTAGCTGTGCCAGGCAAACAGTCGTTACTCCTGCACGATAATGGCTGTCGTAATAGTTTACGATCGGTGTCCTTTACACCAAGCGAATGAACTTGTTAAATCTCTGCTAATTAGAGGAACAGAGCAGCTGCACTGAAACCTGGCCAAAAACAAAGCAGGACCATAAGCGTTACTTTTAACACTTTGTCTGATTCATTAAAGGAGGATTGTCTTACCAATTTTCAGACTTCACACAAATCCTTAGAATGAGACTGTCGGTCAGTGAATGCGACAGAAAAACAGAAGCACTGAAGACACGCCATGCATTTATAGCAGCAAGATTGCACTCAGTTAATGAAATGTAATAACTGTATCCCAATACATATCTTCTATACAAGGTCTCCTATCAGTGAGGCTGGCCAAAACAGTAGAGACAATCGTTTCGAAAAGTGATTCCATTAGGGAAATTGTGAAATAACACAATAATCATTTACTTGGTGAACACACCCATGGGAGACCGGGTGCTTTTAGCACAGACTAATGAAGCATCCCATTTAACAAGAAAATGAGAGAATTAGATATGCAAGTGATTTATTGAGCGAGAAGACTTCATGTCCTCCTTGCTAATGCTTTTAACGAGGGGCATGGCATGCTGATCATTGTGTAAAATGTTCACAAATAGGGTGAAATAAGTATTGTCTGTCAATTTGTTACAGTGTATTCAGCTTTTATACAGTTTTTACATTAAGAAAATCAATCAAATGTGTCATTTAACTACAGATGCCCAAACTGTAGTACAGTACAGAGCATGAAACAGTGTAGTGATGACTACATTCAGGATTTTAAGGTCCTTGCCATGTCTTTCTGCTGTCTTATATACAGTGAATGAGCTGGTTTATAAAAGGATCAATGAGGAACAGAACTAAATGCATTGGTACCTTGGTTCTCGTTGGTAACTCGTTCCAGAAGGCTTGTCAAGAACCGACAATGACGATCACCGAGCAAATTTTTCCCATAAGGAATAAAGTAAATTGAATGAATCCATTCCAGACCCCCAGAAAATCCACTCTGTATATGCATTATATAGATAGATATCGATAAAGTTTAATGGAGCTGTATTGTACAGGTGCTCCCTGATTACGATGGGATATGTTCCGACAAAGCCATCATAAGTTTCATGAGTTTAATGACTGTTTGGTAGAGCGGTCTATACTGTATCATAGCAAAACCTATGATAAGTAATGATAAGTAAGTTAATGTTTCAAATAATTACATTAACCTACAATTGGCCAAAATCATTATCAGAAAGCTTATTTCATAATAGTGTTGAAAACCCTCATGTAATTTAGTGAGTAATGGAAGTGAAAAGTAAAAGCAAAACACTTACTCTATTGGTGAACTCAAGACAAGATTTCCCTTTCGGTATCCTTTTTTAGGACCCATGAAGACTTGTGTGCACTAAGAACACAGTACTGTGATGTGAAAATAAAGAAAAACACAATAAAATAGTGTCTTCACTGAGCAAGGGCTATTGTGAATCTGAATCACTGTGTACTGAATCGTGAGTCGTGAATCAAGTTTTGGCTGGAGAGAGTCACAGGCCTCGACTCGTACAAGTTTAAGCATGTGCCAAATACTGAGCAAACCACAAGAACTTAGACTCATTTTTATGGTCAAAATGTGTCGAAAACCAAATTCGACGAGTTCCAAGTTGGTCGAGAACCGAGGTACCACTGTATAGTCACTTTGAACATTTCCTACATAATGATATGGCCTTTTTTTTTAAAGTGGTGTCCAACTAGCTTCCAAAAGCATCTGTAGTGCATTCTAACAATTCCTCATTGCACATCAATAAGTACTGTACAAATAATGAACAGGAACACCCACAATGCATCAGTGTTGGTTTGAATATTTAAGTGTTTCTTCTCAATTCCAAGAAAAACAATTCCATGAAAAGTTTCTCCTGGTTAATTGGCATTCAGAACACAAAACCACAGTTGCCATTACCTTACCAACAATACCATTTTTGATGCAAAGTAGTCATTTTATTAGGTACGTCTATTAGATACAGCATATGCAAGGTGTTCTCTCATGCTAGGTATGTTGTCAAGCTGCACAGTTACAACGGACTGATGGAATGAGATTTTGTGAGTGGATGCAATGAAATCTGTTGTTGGCCGTACATGTTCATGATTGAAATTGTTTGGTCGCAATTTCTGTTCCCTATATCAAGATCCAGAGTTTTGAATCTAGGGAATAGTGATCAGGGGACCTCTGCGGATACAGCAATGGCATACTTTGGTGGTAAAAAACTGAAGCATATGCACTCAGTTAGATATGCACTACAACACTTCGTATGTAGTTTGAATTTGTTTTAACAGGGGTTTGACTTGAGCAGTGATGCAGTTGCAGGTCTTCATTGTGAGATCTCATTTTCCATAGAACAAATACATTACGCTCCACTGGTTCCCATTTGGGCCATCTTGTGTTTCGCATGACCAGTTTAAAAAAATGCCCTTAGACTTGATTTAAGACAAAACATGAATCAATGCGCCAGGTGTAGAAGAGACTACTCAGGATCCAGAGCTAAACCTTACTTAAAAGGTGTTCTTTATTCTCTCTAAGTAGAGCCAACATCTGACAGCCCTCTCTCCTTTCCTTTCTTATCCAATCTTTTATTTTTCTTTTGCTTGACCACATACTGGACCCTGATATCAGACATTCAAGCTACAAGAGAATTGAAGTCTGCATGGACTTCTCAGGCACTTTAGAACATAAGAATCATACACACCCTCTTTTCTTTCCCAGCAGTGTCCTGCCATGGAGAGCACTGACATATGACACGACGAAAATAGATAATTCGAATGGTGGGAGCAGATTTTGAGCTGTCAAATAATTCTACTCTGCCATAATAACACGGTTTGATTTATTCCTTGTCTGTCGCAACATAAGAGGCAGACTAGTTCCCACAGGGCCTCTCTTACTTAGAGTCTATCCATCGTTTACTTTGCCTTAGGTCGTTTCCATCTGTGAGCTCACATCGGCTAAGACAGGGGTAAAGGAGAGTTCACATTCATTCACATACACGCTTTCACTGTCATTCAGCACGCTGGCAGGCAGATGATAGCACGAGATGAAAAGCAAAAACTATAAAAGAGAGGCATTCATTGATCTATGAGGGATCTTTAATCAGATTTCAGCAGATCCTCTGGTTTTGCCACCTTCTTCTATTAGGTTTGTTCTGGCAGCATAAGCCAGACTCAAAATGCTAATTAGAAAACACTAATTCAATCATTCACTGAGTGCGCATCATTTCAGAAATTCCATGGTAGATTCAGATGCTAAACCAGTACATAGTAAGAGGAACTCAATTCATCCTTATTAACTCGGAATAAGTCATAAGGCACAAAACAGGAGCAACAGGGTAACAGAGACAAACGGCTACAAAGGCAAAGGCTATCAACCATACCCTCTCAAGATGCATTATCAGCTAACCCCACACACACTCAAGTAAAGTTTGCTGCACATCGCAAACAAGCACTGGGATCATACAGAGCACACCTTTGCCCAGCAGGTGTGTAGATAATCATTTCAGGCAGACACAACAAGCAAAGCTACACTAAATCAAACAGTCTGTTTGCAATCTGACCTTTCACTCACCCCTGCACTTAACAAAAACAAGTGACCTCACTTCACAACTTTGTCTCAATCACATTCAAAGTCTTCATTTTTAATATTCCTGGGTCCCTGGAAACTTGTGAGCTAGTGTATATAGCAGTAGTGTATATACCAAATCGCATTATTTCATACTACATAGTGTGCCAATAATTACCTCACATTAGTGCATTTGACTCACTGTTTGGTACAGTCATAGATGGTTTGGGACACAGCCAATATGATGGCTGTTTCACTATTTTTAAATACCCTACTGTAGCTGCGGCAATCAACCCCAAATTGCCTGTAAATACATAAAGATATTTGGCTGCAATGAAAAATTTACTGTTGGTATTACACCAATGCAAATGGAGCCTCGAATACTAAAATGAGCAAGTTTTTATAAATGAACAAAAAATATGTTCATTGATTAAATAAGTATGCATTTGTAGGCTAACAAACTTGTAAATAGGCTACATGATCTTTATGTTCTACAAGCTCTGATATTCACGTCTAGAATAGGATTGATTTAGAGAATTTATATCATAGCAATAAATATACCAAAGTTAAACCATTATACTGTACACTGATTACTGAGTAATGCCTTGTTGTTTCTACACTCATGACCATTTATCTATCTGTTTTTCAAACCATGTAGAAGCAATTTGTAGTTCTACAGTTAGAACATAGTCCATCTGTGGACTAACGGCATAGTTAGTCCCTTTACTGTGTTGTTTCCAGGTTGCACAACAGATCAAATACTTTTTGGGTGGTGGATCATTCTCAGCCTGGCAGTGACTGATGTAGTGGGTGTTGTGGATCAGACGCAGTGCAGTGCTTGCTGGAGTCAGTATCCTACTACTGGATTAAAATAGTCCACCACCAAAAAGGTCCAGGCCAGCACCAGCGGTGGCCTGTGAGCACTGATGAATGAAAGAATGACTAAAATACTGATTTTACATCCAAAAGATGGAGCAACATGATAGATGTGTCTAATAGAGCTCACAGTGAGTGAACACAGTGTTAAAAAACTCCAGCAGCACTGCAGTGTCTGACCCAATTGTACCAGCAAAACATGCACTAACACCACCACCTCATTGGTGTCACTGAGAATAGTGTACCACCCAAATAGTACCTGATCTGTGTTGGTCCGGTGGGGGTCATGACTGAAAGAACAGAGTAAAGCAGACAAACAAAGTATGTAGAGAAACAGATGGACTACAGTCTGTAATTGTAGAACTACAAAGTGCTTCTATATGGTAATCAGAGGTGATCAAATGGACCATGAGTGTAGAAACAAGGAGCACTGCCTAATAAAGTTATCGGTGAGTGTATATTGATATGCAGGGACCAAATATTTAATACAGTTTGCTTGTACTCTAATCATGTTACAAAGTCATGACGTCACTGCAACCTATGATAAATACTTAAATGGCATTGCTTTAAACTGTTTAAATGCCACACAAATGCCAGAGTTATCTGACTCACTATCATACTAGTTGGACTTTTAATTTGATATCAAGGGTATTTTAAGGACTTCATTTAGAATAAAACTTTAAATGTCTTATGGTGTATTCATGCTTGTAGTTCGGTTCACTTGGACTGGACCAAAGCAAAAAATTACACATAAAGATGTATTTTAGTCCTGGTTTGCTTAGCGTTCAGTGACATTCTTAACATCAAACCAAAACATGTAAACAAAAGTCACATACCGATTGGGCAGCTTTTATGACATTTTTTGCGACCAAACTTTCCACATTTTCCAAACTTCCACAACCATGCTGTGTGCTGGGCTAAACACTCTGGGATTTCTTAATATGCACTGGCAGTTCTATCAGCTGATACCTCACAAAGAGCTCCTACAATCGAATTCCTCTGATTACGCACTTAGAAGATCACACACTCTGCAAGCAGACGGCATTACGTTTAATGGGAAACTACCTCCTATAATGAGAAGAAGCAAGTATGCTTGAGTATTCTGTCCTTTGGAAGTACAATTCTTTAACGCAGATAGAATTACTTTTGTTTGATAACTTATATCACATTATATACATTATATTACATTACTCTTGTAACATCACTCCCTGTATTTGGTTTGTGTACATGTCTTTGGCCTGTTCTGCTTTCACACATTAGTCGAACCCCACCAGAGATCAACTGGAAGAGAACAGAGACCCACCTATTCAGGAGGGCTCGATCCGCTTGTTTTGTGTGCACACCAATGTCAAGCATTCAGTGTTTCAAATGAACCGTACTAAAGGAGCAATCGCACCAGGGTTCGATTTAATCGAACCAAAAGAGCCATGTGTGAACATACCCTTAGGCTGATACACATTTCCTGACTAGCTTTATTAATTGCCTGTGTGTTACCTTCTTGCTGTAGTTTTCTTTGTACCGACTGTCATTTTAGAAGAAATCTTTCGCTGTATGCAGTATCTAATACCCAAGCTGCTTAAATTCTGTATGCACTTGTGGCGGCCTTGACTGGAAAATTCCAGTTTGAATAAATGTGAACAAGTGACCCCTGAATCATGTTGTGAAGTGAACTGTTACACTAAATCAATCAGTTTTATTTTCCCGCTAAATAAGTTCTGCCCTTATATGTGACATATCAATTTCCTGCCAGTTCGGAATCGCTTTTCCTTACCATATTTCTTTTTCACATTTTCCCCCAAAATGTGACACACACAAAATTACCAAGTGGTCGGAGCTGTCAAATAGTCAAATGTCCCTAGAACATGTCTGTAACATCTCCATAGTATTAGATACAACTACCAAGCTGCGTACATCTGTTTTGTACTGGATTATCTGATGTCACACATCCCTTTAATAGAGCACTCAACTTTGTCTTTTGATCTACAATCTTTAAAATCACTGTCCTTACCGAGGACGAATTGTCACGTGGTTCCAAAGTGAGCAACATCCAGCAAAGTTCAAGTTTACCCTTGGCTAATGTGTGCCATGGCGCCTGTTATCATATGACAACTTCACAGTCTGTTCCAGAGCTTTACTGTGACAAATACAGATGCACTCATGTCACTCTCTCAAACCAAGTAGAAACCATGCCCTGATCAGACACTGGAGCATACAGTCTACTCAAAATCTAGGGAACTTGGCACTAAAAAGACCCAGCTAGGATCTCAGAACTTTGACTGGCATAACTGACAGCAAAACTGCAGTCCTAAACAGAACAACAAAGAATATCCGAGATGCTCTTTTTTTTCCTCCACATTTTAACCCCACTTCTTAGTAGTTCTTTATGCTAGCTCCGGAAACCTATCCCTGGAGAACACAGGGCATGCTATTCCATTGCAGGGCTGCCTGGTAGGAGTCACTGTTGTAGCACTGGAATAGTAGACCTCCCTTTCCTCAAGTCAAACAAGTACATCCAACCAGCCGAACAACATTGTTGGGACTCTTGGATCCTTGTGTTGGTGATCCACAATATTAACCTGCTGTGCCACCTAAGTGGAACATGACTACGAGAAAGTGCAAATGAAAATGGACACATTGTTATTAAATGAGAAGGTCCTGGGTATGTGTTTATGTATGAGTGTGTGTGCCCTACAATGGATTGACACCCTGTCTAGGGTTGTTCCTGCCTTGCACCCTATGCCACTCGAAAGGCAACGGATTAAGTGGCTAAGAAAGTGAATGAATTAATGTGTTAAGGTACTGAAGGGCATTTTTAATTGCCTTTCTGAGTAAAATCTGTATTATAGCTCCCTGGTTTGTAGAAAGATAAGAACATGTGGGGTGGAGGAATAATATGGTCACAGCAAGGATGGAATAAACATTGTGGCGATTAAAAATCTCAAGCAGTGATGGACATGATGGCTATTTAATCCACTCTCCTGCTGACCTATGCATGACAAACTTAGGAACAACGGCCATTCTGCGTCATCTTTTTCTCCAAACTTCTACCCAGTGCCTTGTCCATTGTGAGCAGCTGCAAAGCAGTCAGTACAAGCAACCCCAAAACAACACATATGCATGTGTTCCAGGTGGCAAGCTGATTAATATAAGACTTTGTTTGGGAAAGAGCACCTAAAATATCTCTCTGGGGGATCTATTTTCAACAAACTAATGGTGCATAAAGCTTCAAACCCAGCAGTGCTTGTACTGCAACACCTCACTATGTGAGCTATGAAGCGGAATGGAGGATAAAGTCTCTTTAGCAAAGACATCCCACAATACGCATTTGCACATATGAAGTGTTTGTGCATGTAGTGATAGCCATCAGTATCCTGGACTGCCTAATGCTAAACTCTATACAGAAATGTATACGTGTCTGTTGCAGTGCTTTGTTAAATAGGTGAAATATACTACATAAAATCCATTTATTTACAGTTATATTTCATTCCTGACTGGCAAAACAATATACCCAGAAGTAAACGTCTTCTGTAATAAAATATGCAAAATAAATGACTGTATGTAAATGATACAATGGGTTTTACACCACAACGCAATAAACCATGTCATCGTAGCAGCGTTTTCAATGACTACTCAGTTTACACAGACAAAACTAAAAGAATTTGTCCTTTTTTCTTACTACAGTATGTGGTAAGGTTGGGCAATAGAATTGTTTTGGTACCTTGCAGAGCCACCGCTGCTACAAATGATACCAAGCAAGGACACCCATTGCTAGACCTAAGCCCACCACCACAAAGAGCCAGGTTCAAGTCCTGGTAGTGCCGTGGTGGGGGTTCACATGAACACATGATTGGCTATGTCTGAGGGAGAGGAAGCCAGTCAGGGGGATCAGCACTGCAACAACTATCCCTTTCCTGCCCTGTGATGGACTGGCATGCCATCCAGGGTGTACTTACTCCTGCACCTAGTGTTCTCTGAGTATAAGTGAACCAGAATCCCTGTCTATGAAAACGCAGGGATAATAACATGAAAAACAGAGTAGCCTGGGGTACAGTGGAGACATGATGGTCAAGGTACTGGATTGCTGACCAGAAGGTCCAGTGAGCGATGACTTTAACTCACAATTGTAAGATTGTATCAGATGCAAATAACTCTGCATAGCAGTATTTTCCAAATGACTAAATATAAATGTAGTATAAATAAAGAGAATGTGGACTGGCATACCATCTAGACTGCATTCCTCACTGTTGTATAATGTTTCCAGCATCCAACACAACCCTGGCCAGCTTAATGTAATTAGTGAAGATAAAAGAGCAGATATTTGTGAGTGGGTTGGCTTTGGAGCAGATTATACCACCATGAAGTCACCAACTTGTATTATACTTATTTTACATCTTGAAACAAAGATCACCAGTGTTCACTGTGGCAAGAAAAGTCAGACACGTACTTTTAATAACAAAATGTTCATTTATGGGTAGAACAACCTATGTTCTTAAATCCACTCAAATAGCTTATTAGCCTATCAAAGGCAGTCATTTTAAAATAAATTGCCCTACTGCGGCAGGGCCTGGGTTGCAATGGATAGGCTGCCCAATTAAAATAACAAAAGAAAGCCAGCTAAAAATGGTGCAAAAAAAAAAAGTTACACAGCTACAGCTACAGTCACACATATAAAATGAAAAACCATAAGCAATCTCACACACACACACACACACACACACACACACACACGTGAAGGACATCCCAACACCGGGAGCAATCACCCTGCCCATTGGGGATACCCAACTCCTGCAGTACAAAATGAAAAATAGAAAAGAAACACTAGGGTAGCAGGACAAACTTCAAAGTTCTTCAACTTCAATTAGAGCATTAACTGGGCAACAATAAAAGAAGTGTCTCAGAGAGGCAGCCTAACCTGCTCATCCAAGCGACAGAACGGATTCTCAAAGAGACACAACAAAGTGGAATACAACAGATAAAAGAGCATAATGAAAAACCAGCAGTGTGATCACAGCATCCTTCAAAAAAAATGCAGCAGATGTTAGTCCACAGACATTCAATCCACCACTTGTATGAATAATAAAACAACAACAAAAAAAACTGCTATCTGCATATACCATGTCTTGAAAAATAACCCAGATAGAAAATTCAAAACACTTATAGTCCAATTATTTTGTATAGATATATTATTACCTCATTCCAGCATATATAAAACCACAGCAACTTTCAATAAGTCAGCATAATACTGTGGAACAGTGGGTTTTCTGACTATAACATGTATGCACAGAGTGTGTAAAATGGAATTATTAAGCCCACCCAATCTGCAGACAGTGCATGTATTCCATTCCTCATATGTACTACTGCATGTCATATATAATTTTTGTCTATGACTAAATGCTGCAGTATGGTATAAAATTAAATGAAATGCTAAATAAAAGGTCAGTGTAGGTTACTTACCAGTTGCATGGGAGTGTAGGGCATATGCTGTGCCATTTAGAACATCATCTACATCTGCTACTTCACACTGATACACACTCTCTTGATGTCAAATTCAAATCTTGTATTATATTTTTGATTGACATTATTTACATCATGAATTGGTGTTTTCAATGGATATTTAAATAGTGGAAGTTCTGATACCCGGGTTCGACCGCATACCTATTTTTAATAATACACTCACGGAGAGTAAAACATACATCATGAACACTGGTGCTGCCAAAACAGAGTAAATAAAAGAACTGCAGAGCTGCAGAGCATTGAATAAGCTAACAGCACTCGCCAACAAGTCTCTCTGCCACACACACTCGTTTGTCTCACTATCCTTCCGGGGACTTTGCATTAAGATAATGATTACTGTAGCTAATGAATACTACCTCTTTTGACTCTCTTGGGTTTTCAAAAGAAAGCTTGTGTAAAATTTTTTGGCTGAAATATTGCAGTTTGTGTAAACATACATACACGTATATAAATACACTGCCTGACAAAAAAAAAGGTCACACTGATTTGCATTAATTTTTCCCCAAGATCTTGTATTGATGATGGAAGATTTGTTCCACTGCACAAAGTATTCTCCAGCACATCCCAAAGATTCTCAATGGGGGTCAGGTCTGGACTCTGTGGTGGCCAATCCATGTGTGAAAATGATGGCTCATGCTCCCTGAACCACTCTTTCACAATTTGAGCCCGATGAATCCTGGCATTGTCTTGGAATATCTTGGAATAAGCCCATGCCATCAGGGAAGAAAAAATCCATTGATGGAACAATCTGGTGGTTCAGTAGATTCAGGTATCAGCTAAGCTAATTCTTTGGGCACCTAACATTGCTGAACCTAGACCTGACCAACTGCAGCAACCCCAGATCATAGCCCCGCCCACACAGGCTTGTATGGTAGGCAGTAGGCGTGATGGAACACTCTGGAACAGGCTAAATCTGGACTCATCAGACCACATGACCCTCCATAAGTGTTTATGCTCTCTAGCAAACTGAGGTCCCAATCCCTTGAGTTCCCTTCGCATTATGCATTGCTCTTACTTTCACTATTAAACATATCCCTGAGTTCTACTGTTGTTTTTCTACGATTGGATTTCACCAAACTTTTAAGAACACATTACTTCCTCGAAGATGATGTTTCCCCACTGTCTTTCCTTTTTAATAATGCATTGGACAGTTCTTAACCCGATTTTAGTCGTTTCAGCAATCTCCTTAGATGTTTTCTTGCTTGGTGCATGCCAATTATTTGACCCTTCTGAAAGAGATGAACATATTTTTGCTTAGTTAAATCCAGGTGGTGACCTTTTTTCTTGGCCAGGCATATTATATATATATATATATATATATATATATATATATATATATATATATATATATATATATATATATATATATGCACTGTTGCATTCTGGGCCAGCAGGCTGAGGGTTCCAGATGCCAACAGACTCAAAAAACTCATCAGCACCGCCAGTGACATTGTGGGTGTGGACTCGTCGATGGCAGTGTCAGAGAGGAGGATGCTGTCTAAGCTGCAGGTCATTATGGACAATGGCAACCACCCACTTTACAATGAGGTGATGAGACACAGGAACACATTCAGTACAAGGCTCATCCCACTGAAATGCAGAAGGTCATTCCTATCTGTTTTTACCTGTCCTACCAATTTTCTTTTTTTTGTTTTGTTTTGAATTGTTATCCCTCGGGGATCAATAAAGTCATCCTAACCTTAATCTCAGTAACCTAAAGCAAATATTTAGACTTTTTTGGTTTACCAAAAGAAACTAGCAGTTTCTGTAAAAAAAAACATAACAGACAGACAGTTTAATAGAAATATACAGTGGCTAAACATAATGAACTACAACTACAACATTCCACCTAACTACATACAAAGGAGGCAGAGATCTGAAGCTTAAAAGACGAAGCTAACTTCCTTGAGATTTTTTAATTTCAAAGAACCAAACAGATGAGTGAATACAAGCCACAAAGATGATGTGGGCTGGAAATTAGCTTCCATGACCCTGGAGAAGGGGCCACAACCAGCACGCCTCTTACCTGCCCTTCTATACAGTATTTTACATGTGGACTAGTTAAGCTGTTGCGCCCCTACGCAAGGAACTTACCCCTCAACTGCTTAGCTCACCTCAGAGACGCTCTAAGGCATCTGCTAAATGCTGTAACTGTAAATCTCAAAAAAACATTTGCTTATGAAGTGATCAGCATGAATTAGTACATCCAATAGTGAATAAACCTAATCATAAACATGTAATCCTATTAATAAGGAAACAAAGCAAACAACATGAATGCGTTTATTACACTTGGAAACAAACTCTTCATGCATTATTCATGGACTTGCAGATTGTATACATGATTGTGTAGGGTTGAATTATTTCTGCAGCTTTGTAGTTAAAGTTACAGTAACTGAGAGCTACAAGCTGAGTGCGATTGAAAATCAGACAGGACTTCACCAGCTAAAATGTAAACAAGATCATGGCTGACTTTCAGGTAATTTCAGGATAACCTCTGTATGATGTCGGCACCAAGGTGGAATTCATGTACTGTGATGTAACTGTGAAGCTTTACATGGATTTTTCCACTGAGAGAACAGTGCACATGCAGTGTTAGAGACATCCTTAGCAACTATTTACCCACTCATCTTTTATTCATGCTTCCCCACTTGATTATTTATTAAACTCGGTCCAGTTCACACTACTGCTTAGTCTGATTTTGTTCCTTTTCCTTTAATCTTCTGCATTCCTGTCCTCCTGTGCTACAGTTTTCCCTTTTGTCCTTTATTTTCTGTTCCTTGTCTGATTTTGGCTTTAGGGCATCTACACTCTGGTCAGTAAACACGTTTCTCATTTTGCATTCATCATGCTACAACCACAATCAGAAAAAGTTGGGATGGTATGGAAAACGCAAATAAAAAAAATATATATATATATATGCCTTTCTTTTGACTTTTATTTCATTGCAGACAGTATGAACCCAAGATATTTCAGGTTGGCTTTTTTTGATCCTCTGCCCAGCTTTACTCCTCAAAGACTCAGCCTTTTGTGGATACTGCTTTTGTACCAAATAATGATTCTAATCACCTGTTGACATCACCTGTTTGAAATCACATCATTATTTTTTTTACCTCATTACTAGCCCTAAATTGTCCCTGTCTCAACGTTTCCTGGATTGCATTGAAGGACTGAAATGCAGGAATGGATGTTAATTAGCATCCCAGACAAAAACATGAAATATCTTGGGTTCATGCGGTCTGCAATGACATAAACTGCGAAGGAAATGATTTGGTGTTGTGGTTTAGCTCATATTCAAACTATTGTATAGACAAACTTATGAGAGCATGTGGGGAGAAAATTTATTTTCTTCCATTTTGGTCAATATAGGTTAGCAAAGTAAATATAAAATTTAAAATTTTCATCAGGTTAGATAAGTAAATAATAAGTACATAAAAAAAAAGAAAAGAATCCACCAGTGTACACAATTCTGTAGTGGTCTGAACATTATGAAAACTCACTCATTGTTTGGGCACCTTACGAATGATCTACTTTTGTAAGGTCAGAACTTGTAAATGGATCTTTTTTTTTCGAATTTATACACAAACACACACACACACACACACAACAACCAACCCATGATCAAAATCACAAACATTTCTGCCATTCACATGGTTGATTTAAGCATTACCTGAAGCTGCTGGCCTTTTCTCCATGATTTTATCCACTGCACTGCTGTCAAATGAATGTGTAGGTGAACCAGTGTGCCTAATAAAGTGTTAAATGAATGCATACATATAGTATATAGCAGGTGCCATAGGTGTCCTCTTAACACTGGAGGTGTAAGTGCAGACACCGCTCACACCAGGCTACATGATATAATGTGCTAATTTTCATATTTATGACGTCATCATGTCATATTTACATCCTGCCTAGTATAAGATGGTATCAGTCCTTTACATCTTGTTGCTTCTCTCTTGCTCTCTGAATAGGAAAACAAAAACAAACTGTGGGCATATTTAAAAAGAATAACAGTACAATTCACAAAATGGAATTAAACTATGAGAGAGAGACAGAGAGAGAGAGACAGAGAGAGAGAGAGACAGAGAGAGAGAGAGACAGAGAGAGAGAGACAGAGAGAGAGAGAGAGAGAGAGAGAGAGAGAGAGAGAGGGCGCATGTGGGAAATACCTATAGTTTGTACAAAAAAGTTGACAGATTTTCCGCTACTATTTTTTTGACTAGATGACTAGATGGGACTGAAATGTCACTAAATGTAGCTACAAAATCAATAACTTGGCAACATGGCAGCAGCTGTCCGTGATTAGTTAGGGGGAATCCAGCACAAACCTGCGGATGAAAAAGCAACTCTGCCCCGTCCATAATACAGTGGTAATCGAATAAAAATAGCATTTACTAACATTTAATAATAATACTACTAATAATAAATTACAGGCAAATCTAATAGTCAGGAGGAAACACAACACTCTTAATAAGAATGGTCTATAGTGTTAATGAATTAGGCTTTTTTTTATGTTTTAACCTTGCTTATCCTGGTCACAGGGGGTTCCAGAGCCTATAGTGGAGTTCAGTGGCCTGGGTGGGCAGTTGGTCCTCATGAACGGCCCCCTCTCCATCAATCACAGTCAATCATCTCTGGGTGTGACACTCAACCTGCTGGGAAGGTTTCATTGATACTAGTCAGGGACACTCATGCCAGGGCAATTTTAAATGACCAATTAACCTAACATGTCTTTGGAATGTGGAAGGAAGCCAGGGTAGACCCACACGGACACAGGGCACATTCCACACAGGCACAGTCCAAGGTCAGGATTGAAGAGGAGATTTCTGGAGCTGTGAAGAGACTGGGCTATAACCACTTGTAACACCATGCCACCCCGCTGGACTTGAACCCATGTTTCTGTGGTGCTGGGATAGCAAGTTGCCACTGCACCACCTGAGCAAATTGAATATCAAAAAAATCAATGGATTTTTAGAGTTTCTAGAATGTAATATTACTTTTTAAACTACTATTTTATGTTTGCATATAAATTAAACAGTTGTCTACAGTGGTATGTTTACTAAAGTCTAAAGACCTAATAACTATAAGGAGATCACACAAACAGAGCTTGGAAATATCTTCCACCAGCTGAGCTGTGACTCATTCTAGGGATTAACAGAAGTCCATGAGACTGCCTATATTGAACTAAAATATCAAGCACTGGGACTGAAGCGTTCATGAAGTTTAATCTGGCCATGTTACAAAAAGGACATTGAAATGGCATGCAGATGATCACATACACGTTTAAAGCCACATATGGAGAAACATGTCAAGCTGTAAAGTGTTAAGCACATCCAAAAATAATGAACCCTTATATATAAATCTCTTTCATTTTCCGTTACTGCAGTCTCCACTGCTTATCTGTTAATCATGTTTACGACAGGCCTGACAACTAATAACTTTCATCACCCTCCTCTTAATCAGAGCTGGCAGCTTGGCGAGCCATATGCTAGCTGATTATTGGAGGTGATGAGTTAAGGGAACGCTAAGGCAATGCTGGCACAATGCTTGGGGAATGCTGTCAGGCCGCAGCTTCACATTATCAGGGCCCAGTGTGTGGGTCAGTGCGGCATACGCTGGGTTTGACACATGCTAATGAACTCTTCTCATCAGGCATGCAGTGCAGTGCATGCCCGGAATAAATAAATAAATAAATAAATTGAAAAAGAATGACCAGTCGAATGCTTCACAGTCTCAAGGAACTATGGGAGAAGTCATATCCCATTATATCAGAGCAGAGAAAACTCTGACCCTCGCCATCACATAGACGACCAACGCAGTGACAACTTGTCTTGATTACAGATGCAGGCAGGGGAAGGTGAGCAGAGGCTGATGAGTTTTGACTTTTAAGTGCACTTGTGGAAATAAATGAAACAGGATATGCTGCGCAACCTTGATCAAGTAATTTCTCTAGAGTCTGTGTTCCAAGTCAATGAAATTACCCAAAGACATTGATGTCAACGAGAGTAGTTGTAATCGAATCTGTGTATATTATAGAAGTTGGGGAGGGTGAATTAGTACTTCATTTGGAAAATATTCATCATGTTCTTAGCAGTTAATCATCAGCCAAAGGTCAATCAAATGGAAGACTTTCAATGACAAACTACCCTGCCTAAAACGGAACACTTGGTTAGAATCAACCTTTAGTGAACAGCTGTTCCAAAATGGCTATCACAAATTGACTAATTGGAGAATGTCTCAGCTTCACTGAAATATGAAATATCTGGTTCATACTGTCTGCAATGAAGTAAAAGGCAAAGCAAATGTAAGGAACACTGCATAGATTTTTTATTTGCATTTTCCATACTGTCCCAACTTTCTGATTTGGGGTTGTAGTGTAGTTCAAACTACGGTAGTATATAGACAAACCTATGAGAGCATATGGTGAGAAAATTCAAATTCTTCCATTTTGCTGACTGCAGGTTAGCAAACTCTGAACAGCTTAGACAAAAGTAATAAATAAATACGAAAGAAAGAAAAATAATGCATCAGTTTACAATTCTATATTAGCCTGAACATTGGGAAAACACCGATTCCATGTTGGGCACCTTACCAAATGATCTACTTTGTAACTTTTGAATCAACATTTAATGAACAGCAATTCCAAAATGGCTGTCACGGATTTGCTAACTTGAGAACGTCCCAGTTTTACTTATGTCCTAAGGACTGTGAAATTAAGCCTCTTCAGAAACCAAAGAGAACGTAAGAGTGCTATTTCAGTCTGACACAGACCAAATCAGCAAGAGTGGAAATGGATAAAATTGTCCAGAGTAGATAAATTTCTCTGTCAGAAACACTACTTCACCAACTGCCACTCACAGGAAGAGCAATTTACTCTGATCTACTATTACTGATTCATCCAATCATCTGCTGCAAGTCCAGAAATGCAAGTATTCAGGAACTTGATTCAGTCTGATGTTGTAATTGTTTGTGACTGAAAATGTAACCAATTTTTTTGTAACAAGATAAATGATCACACCTCAACATGCCAGATTTTTCAAATGGCAGTTGTATAAAGAAACTGTCACTTTAATGCAAAACAGCAGTCTTTGGATTGTTGGGACTGTGGTAGCCTAGCGGTTAAGGTACTAGACTCTGAACCAGAAGGTCCAGGATTCAAGTCTCACCTCTGCCAAGCTGACACTGTTGGGTTCTTGAGCAAGCCCCTTAATCAACAATTGCTTGGATTGTAAGATTGTATCAGTTGTAAGTTGCACTGGATAAGGGCGTCCGCTAAATGTTAAAAAATTAAATGAATTTAATGAAAATGAACATTGCTTTCTGCCTTTTAAGACTGGGACTCTTTTTTCTGTCAGCAGGTGTTGCAAGGGTTCTCTTGTACTAATTGTTAGTCATTCAGACATGAATTATATGTACAGTATATAAGAAAGATTTTTATTTCCTGTTATAAGTCTTAACACCTCGGACATTAAACCAAACAGACTTCAATCGGATGGACATTAAACGGCGCACATCTGATCTAGTGAAAATTCTTCTTGGTTTTGGTCGGGTTGGCTCATGTTGCCACCCCCGCCACTAGGGGGCAACTGGTGTGTTAACACCACTTGGCATTCACAACATGCCAAGCTTGGAAAATGATGGCAGAAAAGTGGTATCTATGGCTGCATCCCATTTCAGGGGCTGACTCCTTCCAAGGACATGGTCTACGAAGGCTGTGTAGACCGCAGGGAAGGCTGAACCGAAATGAAATGGTTTGCTCTACAGCAGTTTTCCGGTTTGCATCACAGCACGCAATGCATATCCGTTGGGTGGCGAAGGATATATCCGTTGGATCCTTCGTCATCAGTGATAAGAAGCCTTGGAAATGGGACAGCCGTATGACGCAAGTTTTCAAATGCAGCCTCCAAAGGATGCAGCCCCTGACATGGGACACAGCTTATGAGATGTTGCTGGTAAACTGTACTGCTTGTGGGCGTGACAGATTGTTCTGAAAAGAGGAGGGGGAAAAAAAATTCATTCTAAATTGACAACTGAGGAAGAAAGCAGAAAAGCCCGGGAGTAGAAAAGGTGTGAAAATGAAAGTCTGTGTTAGAGTTCAAAGGTCCAAAGGAGTAAAAGGACTGGAAGTGAGAGAGATAGCTGAGAAAATAAGCTCACAATGGTTAAGAAGTCAAACAGGAAAAGATTATAAGAGAGCGAGAGATAGTCTTGCACTTAAAGCTAGGCCAGAAGAAGAGAGTTATATTGAAGAAAGTACAAATAATTATTTAAGCCATGAACCGGAGAGTTGAAGTAAAAATATGCAAGGACTGCAGCAAAAGAAAGGAATACATTCAAGTAATATCTGAAGACAGAAATGAAAATATAACACATTTGAATTTTTGAGTTTGCCATGTAATTACAGCATTTTGTGATTTGGTGCAAGTGTGCGCTTGCTCTGTCTGACACTGTGTGCAAGTAGCGCATATACAGGTGCATGTGCATACACATGCACGCACGCACAAAATTCAGTTCATTAACGCAACATGGCAGCAACGCAATACATATAGATATGTAGACATGGTCAAGATGACCTGCTGAAGTTCAAACCGAACATCAGAGTGGGGTAGAAAGGTAATTTAAGAACATGGAATGGTTGTTGGTGGTAGATGGACTGGTCTGATTATTTAAAAAAAATGAAATAAAAAAATGTCACGCATTCAAAAAAATGTCACGCACAGCCATCTCCAGGGTTTAATGAGTGGTAATTTAAGTTACTGCTGCATTTCTATCAGCTCAAACCCAGGCTGGCCATTCTCCTGTCCTCTGACCTCCACCATCAACAAATGATTTATGCCCAGGGAACTGTCACTCACTAGATATTTTCTCTTTTTTGTAGCATTCTCTGTAAGACCTAGCAAATGCTGCGTGTATGTGCGAGAAAGAGAGAAAACTATGTTCACTATATTTCTAAAAGTTTCGTGAATTTATGGAATACTTGGCTTTCTTTGCCATCAATTCACCCCATAATTGCTCCACAGGGTTTAGGTCAGGTGACTGTGGAGGAAAGTCCAACATCTTCTTTAGTCTTCAAATGCAAAGCTTTAATGTGTGTTTTGGGACATCTCCTTCAGTATGAATCCTTCTCCTTAAAGGTTCAAACAAGCATTTTGACCTTTCACCCCCACTGTAATTGCAAAGCAGCGTTTTTGCCCCATACCTCTTTACACTTGTTCCTCATATCGAGCTTTAGAAGCCCTTTCAAGGATCCACTTTTACCTGGGAATTTACTTGTAATTTACTGAGTAGGTGTTATGTGGGAACACATCCAGAGTCAATATTCTGTGTAGAATGACCCTGGCAAATAACTAAGTTGAGACCCACTACAATTCCTGGGTAATTACCAGGATGGCTCATGAGTGAAAAGAATCCAATACATGACTGGGCAATATGTGCTGATACCTAGTTTAAAGCATTATCACAGTGAAAAGACAACTGGAGAAGCATCTGGATAGAAAAAAAATGCATGCAATTAATAATTAGTAGGCTAAATGTTTTTTTTTACTTCATGACAGAGTATATCATTTACATATAATGCATATCATGCTTTATATCAATATAATACTTTACCCTTTGTTTTGGGGGAGGGAGACAACACACAAGAAATCAGTACTTTATCAAAACCACTATGACTCTTTATGAATATTATATGTTGGAATCTTTCCCAATTCACATGGGATATAGTTTATCTGGTGTTATTTCTACTAAATATTTTTGTAAGAGACACTGTTGTCCGAAATAGATGGTGGTCTTGTGTGGTTATAATCGCAGAGATTCTCCGTCAATGAATACACATCTGACATCCTGATGCAAAACCTGAACTGTAAAAAACATTCACAGTTGATGGATCTATTTGCTGTTCCCATCAAGAACAAAATCCTTCCTTGAATGGCACGATCCTTAATGTGGATTCTTTCATAAGCGAGTCTTCTGGCAATCATGCCAGCAAGGCATCTGTTCAGCAGAGCATACATGCAGCTTATAAACAAACTGGAGTGCTCGAGACTGCAATTACACCAAATCCAATCTGGAATTTGATAGATGTCTGAACTCTATCACTCGTGTAAAAGAGCGCATTGCTGTAAATTATAGAGATAAGGCTATATCAGTAACACAAAACCAGGACAGGTCTATTAGGTCTAAATGGGGTTGCAGACAATGTATCAGTATACACCGACAAGCCAAAACCGCTATGACCACTCACAGATCGAATAACTCGAATTAACTCGTAATTGTACGTCAAGTTCTGGGATATATTAGATGGTAAGTACACGGTCAGTTATTGTAGTTGAGGTGTAACATTTGGAAGAAATAGGCAGGTGCAAAAATCTGGGTGACTTTCACAAGGACCAAGTTGACACAGGACTAGGTCAGAGCTTCTCCAAAAAGGCAAGGCTTGTGGGATGCTACTGGTCTCAAGTACCTAATGGCTGTGATCCTAGGAGAAACAAACCATGGACCAGCAGCAGAGTGATGGGTACACAAAAATCATTGATTCTTGAGCATCAGAATGGGGAAGAAAGATGATTTAAGTGACTTTAAAGGTGGCCTGGGTTGATTTTGTCAGAAACGATGATTTGTCAGAAACTATGATTTTCAGAGGACAGACTGGTCTGAGCTGATAGAAAGGCAACAGTAACCCAGATAACCACTTGGTACAATCAAGCCATGCAGAAAAACATCTCTGAATGTACAACATGTTGAATCTTGAAGCATATGGGCTACAGCAGCAGAAGCAACAAAAGACCACAAGTGGTGCCACTCTTCATGAACAAACAATTGGGTGTTAAGGTGGTAGTAATTTCTGGTTCATGCAGATGGTGTTGCACAAGGATGATAGGGCTATAAATACCTGTGGGGTGTGCAATGGGATTCGTAGATTGAGAAGAGGTGGTACAGTGCAGCAAATGTCTCATTTGAAGTGTGGAAAGGGAGTCGCAAAGCAGATATGACTGGCCAAAAGGAATGATTGCATTTGGGTGTGCCAAGGGCCAAAGTGTGAAGGAAGTAGCTGAATTTGTAGGTGTATCGAAACATACGGTCATATGGGTCTACTAGCAGTGGCAAAATCCCAGTCTACAGGAAATTCTCATCAGAACTCATGGAGGCATTACACGCTATTGGTTACATTTCAGGGTGAGCAGTGGTGGGGGCTGTTGCCTCACAGCTTCTGATATTTCTGGTTTTATTCCAGGCAGGGACTTCCGCCTGTATGGAGTTTGCATGTTCTCTTCAGGTTTCCTCTGGGCTTTCTCCCACATTCAGAGACATGTTTAGGTCACTTGGCATCTCTAAAGTGTCCCTGTGTGTGTCCATGTGAATACACTGCCATTAATTTGGGACCTGTGCTGTCTGTTAGGCCCCGGCTCCCTGAAACCCTGAACTGGATTGGGATAGGAAAATGAATGAATGAATGAATTAATATTAAATGATTTGCCATCTTTTATTGAAAACCTTCTGTGAAATAATGTTTTAGAAATAATTGCAGGTTGCACTGCTGTGTTGTTATTAGCCAGTCCTGGAAGAAATGTTCCCTTAGGCTTTTCTACTAAACAGACGTTATATATCCCTTTACATAGAGCATAAGTAATCCAGTAATCCTCTACATTCTGATTAATGTTGTATTAAAAAACTGCAGCACTGGTAGGTTTCTCCCCTAAGAATCTCCTCATATCTGAAATTCCTTTGCCTACTTCAACCCAGACAGGGCACTGCAGGGTGGCATGTCTTGGAGAGAAACTGTATCGACACCTGGCAAGACCGTCTTGGTATTTGCACCCAGTGAGCTTGAACGCTGCCAACCTCAGCACCATGCACTAGCAGGTGGGGTTCGGCATAGGCCGCCTGATAAGCACATTGACCCAGACACAAAGTGCCAGCGATCAATCCACCAGACAATGAAGCATGTGGGAGGGGAGGCACTGAGGCACTGCAGAAAAATATTGGGTTGGCATCTTGACAAGGGTGGAGGTGTGAGAAGAGTATCTTTCACGGGTGGAAAACAATCTGACAGTACATGACCTCACTAATAGTATATTTATGGGAGAGACAAATGCTGATCCTAGACTTTGTGTGAATTTGAATTCCTACCAAGATGTATCAAACGCCTCTAGTTCATGCACATGGCCCTTAGCCTTGTAACTATAATCATCATTTGCACACAGACTGATCTGCATGGAGGCAAATAAAAAAAAAGTTCTCATTTCTTAGAACTCATGAATTTTGCAGGAGTTCAGGGTTGTAAATGATATTGAGTTGGTAAGTTGGCAGCTATAATGTAAGTAAAACATTAACATTATTGGGATATTATGTAGAAAATTTTGTATCCATTCCATTTTTCAAAAGCATTGTTTTGGAGGTTGATTTTACAAATATCATCTATAGCAAAACAGGTATACCTGATTCAATCTTATTTTCACCGAGAGCAGGCATGCATCTGTAAAATATGCCAGAGCCAGAAATGTAGCAGATGAGAAGCATGATAAATCAATTATTTAGCAGCATCTTGATTCCTGTGACAGCTGGTGGCAAAAACTGCAGATGAATTGCATAGAGTTTATATCATTTAATGTAACGGAGATGATTTCAGACCTCAAGCGGGCATCACACATTTATTATCTTGTCAAAATTGTGGGATGCCACGAAGAATTATTATCTGGAACCATAGGAGCAGAGCTGAAATGACCATTTCACACCAACATCACTATGAATATGACACTATCACAGGTTTCCACCTTAATGAGAATTAAACAGCTTTTTCCAGCAAGCTCCTTACAAATACCCATGTTTTGTAGGTAATTGTTTGGATGTCCACAAGCTTTCGCCTATATACACTGATCAGCCAAAAAATTAAAAGCATCTGGTACATGACTTTTAGGTAGGTGTTTCATGACGAATTAACGTCCATATGAATTATGGGACTGAGGGTTTCCCAGCAAAACATTATCCTTGGCATCACACTCCCTCCACCAGCCTTCTAACCACACTGTATTCTGGTGCTATCAGAAAACAAGACTCATCGGACTACACAACCTTCTTTCATTCCTCCAAGGTTCAGTTCTGACACTCATTTGCCCATTGTAAGTGGTTTCTACAGTGAACAGGTGTTACCATGGTGAGCACTCTGATTAGTCGATGACTAGGCAGCCGTATAGTCAGCAGGGGGCATCGCACAGTGTGCTGTGAAGCCTTGCTCCCATAACCAGAATTAAACATTTTGTTGATTTGTACCACAGTCTTTTGTCCATTGGAACCAGATGGGATGGGATTCATTCCTCTCGTGCATCGATGAGCCTTGCGTGCCAACACCCTGTCATCAGTTTGTTTTTGAATAGTCTTGAACATTTCTCCCACATCCCATACATCAACTATAAGAATCAACTGATCACTCGCAGTCTAATATATCCCAGAATCTGTGCTGTTGGAACGAGATAATCAGCAATATTTGTTATTCCGTCAGTGCTTGGTTTTAATCTTTTGGCTGATTGGTGTAGCTTCCTGCGTTCAATACCGAGACTAATGGTCGACCAATATTGATTTCTTTTTTTTTTTTTTTAATGGCCAATGATGATTTTTACAGAGCACGGCATCCGATGGCCGATATATAGTGTCACTGATACAACTAAAAATAATAAAAGAGGGACAAAATTGCTGAACATTTACCAAAGTTATAAATGCATCATTTTTGTTTGCACTCCCTATTTTTATAAAATAAAGTTTTATTGCACTTAACAAAAACATTACCACATGTAACAAATATGAAAAAAACATGGTATCTTTTGTTTTCATTGACGATCCCAGTGAAGAGAAGCACATCGTCAAGCTGTAAACAAAGTTTTCATCTTCTCATAAATGGCTCCAAACTTGGTGAATGTTCCCTCAGCATTTCTTTGTTTTTAGTGACTCAGTAGTCCCAGTTCATGAGCTCCAAGTTGTAATGCAGGAAAAAGTTTCTCTGTATTTTCATTACTATTCTTGAATAACGGCCTCGTGAGTGCAGGTATCGGCCGATGCCGATTATCTCAAAATTCTCAAAATGGGCCGGCTGTGTTTCTGTGGGATTCCTCCACCCACCAACAATAAATTGTACCTACCTGTGGAAAAATATACATGAATAACAGTTTTCAGAAGTCATCAGAAGACAGTCTGCAATTTGCTTCTGTATAATGTCACGGAAATTCTATGGACATAATAAAAGATTAGAACTGCCAGTTAAAAGGCTGTGAATTCAAATCCCAGCTCTTTCAATCTGTAAGGCCCTCATCCTCAGCAGTTCAACTCAACTGTCATGATACTACTGTTTGTGGTAGGCACACACACACACACACACACACACACAGCACAATTGATTTAATTTTTGTACTTACTTTCTGGCTTTTTGGAGTCATTTTGGGTGTGCTGACAAACAGCCTTTTCATACATCTTGGAGATTTACTGATTATGCAACGCAGCCATTTTTGGATTTTCACAGATGCAGCTGACACGTTCTGTGCTGAGTTCAACTGAACCGGTATGGAGTGATTACACTAGTCACACAAACCGCACTTTGGGTGTCAGAGGTGTGCAGGCATGGTACAGATCACATAGTGCGAGTACACCCTTAGAGTGCCTGAAAATATTCTGTCGATAGTTGCCTAGAACATTCTATCCATACGGTGGATACAAGTCATAGTAATTTAATAGCAAATGTGTGTTTTGTGATATTTGTTTGACAATTACTGTATAACAGCCTTGACTTGGTCTCAGTATATAAAGTAAATAAAGTAAGTGGACTGTGGTGGCCTAGCGGTTAAGGTACTGGACTATGGACCAAAAGGTCCAGGGTTCAAATCCCACCTCTGCCAAGCTGCCACTGTCCTTGAGCAAGGCCCTTAACCCACAATTGCTTGGATTGTAAGACTGTATCAATTGTAAGTCGCTCTGGATAAGAGTGTCTGCTAAATGCTGTAAATGTAAATAGTTAAGAAGGCACAACAGTGCATTTATGCAAAAGTGTATACTGAGGAATATATACTCAGAACCATGCTCTGCATCCTTACAAACTTTTACAGCAGCATTAATGTTAGTATGCTCACAGGTAACATCACGTCTTTTATGAACATAGTACAAAGCAGGACTGCAAGTTGCTGAAAGAAGCGGTAACTTCAACCAAATATATTGCAATATATACATTTGAAAGATGCAGGTTTTCCCTGTTCCGCATTGGCTGGATTCATAAAAGTGTCTTAAGAAAGAAAATAGTCGTTAAATGTGTTTTTTTCTTGACTACATTCTTAAGAAAAGAAAAAAAAAAAAAAACTACTATGAAAAGTTGTTATTCTTCAGATAACTTAAGAATTCTCACCTGAAATGTTTTCTTAAGCACAATTCTAAGAACAAGTGGTATTCTTGAAAACACTGTGTTCTTAATGTTTTCTTAACCTTACGATAGCCTCACACCTGTCTTGGGTTGTAAGAGTTGATAAGGTAATTTAGTAATTTACCAAAGTTTAAACAGTTTATTTATTGCAGAGTCATCACCCCACAATTATGTTTTTTCAACTGAAGTTGTTTTTTTTTTTTTTCCCTGTTCACTATTTCTTCCACCATCACCTTTATTTATTGTTTGCTAAATCTTTTGGAACTCTTGGTTTGATGGTTTTCCTCCATTTTGTTGACCTCTGAGCAGATTAAACTAAATAATATAAATAACAATAAATACAAATTCAAAATGTGTCTCACGCTGTATATTGTAAGCTGTAAAATGCAACATAGTCCAAGATAGTTTAGAACTTTTCCCCCCCAAGAATTGCATTTAAGAACATTATGAACCTTAGTGTTTGTCTTAAGAACCTCTGAAAGAAAGTTTTTATGAGTTCAGCCAAAAAAGTTGCATCATTGATGCTCCCAGATTCTTATACCATAATCGGTTCCTTTTGTTGTGATCAAATGCTACAGCTGCATCCAAATTAAGGCAGAGTGACTAGGGAAGGGTTTTATTCCACAACATATCCATGCACTCAATGATACTAAAAACTGAGACCGTTTCCTGTCCTGCAAGTCTCATTAATGCCAATCTCTCTACTGCAGTATTCTTCTCATTGGTTGCAATATCTTGAAATACCATATAACATCTTTGTTGTTGTTTGCACAATACTGTCTTTGTTGCACACACTTTATTTTTTACGTTTGTTATATTCATCCATGAATAACATCCTGCACTTTTTAATTTGTAACTTATACTTTCTAAATTGTTAGTAATTCTATCTTACACAGTTTGGAATGTTTGCCACCAGACATTTGACTACCAGATTTATGCAGTGTGAAATTCTTGCATGAGACAAATGAACTTGAAACCTCAAACATCTGTCCCTTTCTTCCTTTATTTCAGGTGATGATTTCCAGACCAGGTTGACTGGTTCACTTGAACAAGCAAGAGGAGTTGAGGAGCACCAGGCTTTTTCACCCCTACCTGGTGCCTCCTTCACTCACTCCTCTCTCAGTCCTGCTCATAGACCCAGCTGCTTTCATCTTCATCTCTTCATCAACCAACTCTTCCGTGGACTCTGAAAAGAGCACTGTGCCAGACCGCCCAATGCTGAAGAGCAACTGCCTGCTGCTGTTCCTGTGCTTCCTGTTTGAGGCGAGCTCTTCTGCTCCTCTCCACTCAGTGACCCCAGATCAGAGCAGACTGGGACTTGACTGGCCTCGCAATTTGGCCTCAATGCCCAGAGCGGGGAACAGAGGAGGAAAGGGGGGCTTCCAGAGGGTCAAGAGGGGATGGGTATGGAACCAGTTCTTTGTTCTGGAGGAGTACATGGGATCTGACCCTCAGTATGTGGGCAAGGTAAGGAAATGGAATCTATATATTTTGCACTTTACAATCCATTCCATTCTTCTCTGTAGAAGCTTTATGCAGTTCAGTAATCGCATCAAGTACAGGGGTGACTACTGAACCATATAACATCTTCATAAAGGAAAGGGAAAGGACAAATTTATGCATGCTCAGAGATTGTAGAAGCACAAAAGAGGCAGAAAAAGAAGCGATATAGCAGAAAATAGTGACAGACGCGTTATAGAACAGAAATGGCATCCCTGTTAATCACTTAAATCGCCTTCATAACGCAAATGTGTCACCCGATATCTCAAAGCAGTGTTTGTTTTAAGTGGAAAGTTCAATCTTTGCTTGTGTTCTGTGATATTAATATTCTATCAGCATAAAGGTTTAAATCAATACATATGCTGGCTTGCTGCCTACACTTTCATTTCGACCTTGTTTTATCATAGGGACGTTCCCTAGAGCTTTCTGGTTGGTGAGCTGAAATATGTCCTTACAGGGATGTATTTGAAGCCTGTGACTGCTGCTGACACCACACAAGCTCGGAGTGTGCCAAGGCTAAAGTGTTGACTTTAAAGAAAGAGATGTATATTGAAGCAGCAGACGCTGCAGCATTGTACACAAAGTCACCAAACAGAAAGGAGTAGATATTGAAATAAAAAAAAAACGTTTAACATTTGCACCGGTTTGGAACAAGTGACGTGTTTAGTATTCAAATATACCGGATGCATTGTGGTATATGTCCAATTCCAAAATTGTTGGTCCACATAGGGCGGTGATCCCCACGTTTCAGCTAGAACGGCTTCAATTCTTGTGGGAAGGCTTTTCACCAGATAGAAGAGGACTGAAAATCTTTCAGAGCCTCAAGAACATTAGTGAAAGCTGACACTGATGATGTGAGATAAAGCCTGGCTCACAGTCTGCATTGCAATTCATCCCAACGGTCTTGAACAGAGTTGAAGCCAGGTCACCACAGACATAAGCACACCATTTCTTTCACACTTTGTGTATGTCATCGTGAAACAGGACAGGTTCTTCCTCAAGCTGCACAGGAATTAAGGGCATCCATCCAAACCATCAATAACAGAGGACACTGCACATTCAGGCAGGTTGTGATGTACTGAGATACTGAGCCTTTTAAAATCATTATTTGTCTGCCAGATGACGAAGCAGGTGCTGCCACTTCAGAGAACATTTCCAATGCTCAAGCATCCCATGGTCCTGCGCTTTTACCCTGTTATTAGTGGTATTCAATTGTGATTTTTAAGTATTGTGAGGCTAATCCATAAAGCATCCTATGAACGCTTGTGCTGATGTTTCTTCCTCTGCCAGTTTGGAACTCAGTAGTGACTCTTGGAATTGACAGAAGGACTTGAATGTCAGCTTTATATGAACAGTATTCATAGCAGACCAGGAGGCTCAAGCAGACTGGCTGGCTGGTATCCTATGAGAGTGCCACGTTGACAGTCACTGAGCTTCAAAATGACATGTGACATATTTATGAGTGGATGTACACAGATATGACCACCGGGCCTACAAAGATGTTTACATAAGTGGCACATGTTTACGTAAATCAAATAAACACTCATGTGCTTCTGGTAGAACACTACCCAAAGAATCACACTCTCTCTGCCACTTTGTCTTCTTGCCCTCACTTCCCCAGGTAAAAGGTTCATGCATACAGTACTGTGCAAAAGTCTTAGGCCACCATTAGATCAGACATACCATTGTTTTAGCAATGGTATAATGACCATATATAATTATATCTCAGTCTCCTTATTTGAGTAAAACCAGAAAATACAGGAAATGTGTATGAAGTATTGGAAAAAACAACAACAAGAAAAAAAGAGAGTTTATAGAGGGCACAAGAGCAAGTATTTAGTGTGACCACCCCTTACACTTGAGCAATTTGGCAGTTTCACTGAGATCCCGAGTTGACCCCTCTATAATCCGAAGACACCAAGAAAAAGGCTAATATAGCCTAAAGCTCACAAATTGAAAAAAAGTGTTGAATTTAGACATTTCTGGGTCCAGTCATACCTCAGCAATTGGCCACCCTATAACCATGTAATTCAGCTCTTGACACATTTTGATGAGAAAAAAGAATTGTCTCAGCACTTGTTCGGTAAGACGCTTGACTCGTTCCAGCCAAAACATAGGATCATGTATCAGTCTCACAACAGATCTCAGTCAGTACAGATCTCCGCCGAGTTTCTCGTGTTTTTCTTTATATTTGCTGTACACATACAATATAGCAATCCTAGTGCAAATAAGCCACCATGTGTCCTAAGTCCTAAGGTTAGTGATAACAGCCAACCAAAAGGAAAACAGTGAGAATCACTGAAGTACATTACTCTCCCACATAGGCTGGCAGCAGATAGCTGAGTATCAGCACCATGAGATCGGAAAAGGACTACATGTTTTGTTTTTAATTTTCAGTACATTATTCAAGAAATGACATGAGGTTTTGCCCAGCAAAAAGTTACTGTAAGTGTTTATGGCACGTTTCAGGCATGATACATAGGCTATATACTCCTTGGTTTATTATAGCCTATATAATAAACCATACATTCAACTTATGATTGATTTGTTGGAATGTAATGTCATTTCCACAGCATCAATGGCCATTTTTAATGAGGTATATCGATACCAAGGTTGCCTTGCACACACACAAACGGCCAACTTGAGCAATCAATAAAGCTAAAGTATGTCCTTGGACTGTGTAGGAGGAAACCAGAGTATACCCACACACTAAACACGGGACCCAGAACATTCCACCTGGGGATCGAACCCAGGAACCTTCACTTGCAGTGAGGCGAAACTGCTACCAACCAATCCTCCATAATGCCTTATACTGTGTGGATTTTTCTGGGGTGCGGGATATCCGGGATAATCCATGTGATGTAAAAGAAAAACAGGACTTACAGGACCAGGCAACTTTATTTCCACTGCTCCACAGTCCAGTTCTAATGCTCGCATGCTCATGGTAAAGACGTTCAATGGTGGACAGGATCAGCATGATTAGCATTTTTTGACCAGTCTGCAAATACTCAGTCCCACACTGAGCTGGAATCTGATGTGCTCTAATGGTGACACATTCCTTGTGGAACCAGCAGTAAAAAGTTCTGTGACTTGTGTCACAGTCAATTTGGATCTGATGGAATAGACTTCCTACATCAGCGAGCCTTGGGTGCCCAACACCCTGCCGCTGGTTTATCCCTCCTGAGACAACTGTTATCAACTGCTCACCAGTGCAGACTGGGAGATCCACACAAGCCTTGCTGTTTCAGAGACACTCTGACTCAGGTCTGTGGCTATACCAATTTGGCACTTATACAGCCACCCAGATCTTTACACCTGCCCATTTTCTTCACAGTCAACATGACAATGATGAGAACTGACTGAATTTGGTCTAATACTTCCGTACACTTTGACGTGCAGAATGGTAATAAGATAATCGATCCTATTCATTATTTGATCATAACATTTTGGCTCATCAGATGCCAAAAAGAGCAAGATAGACTATACAAGACCCAGTATTTTCTCTGATGTTGTGTAAATCTCTTCGAAAGCAGGAAGCATCTGAGGAGGCTTAAGGGTACTGAGGGTGCAATTTGGAATCTAGTGGATTACTTGGGAATAAAAGTTCCTCTGGCTCATTTGCCCTTGTGCCACAGCAGTCTGTCTGAACATGTGCCACTGTGTGCGGCCAACTCTCCAAGTAGGGGAGAAGAGCTGTCTTCTCTGCCTGCAACTCACTTAATCCTAAGTGTCAGCCAGCACTGGCAATAATTGAGCGATTCTAGTTCAATAAAAGGGCACAAAGTAGTAATCTCAACAATGCTTTAGAAAAGGATGAGACGCAAAACAACTGCCAATACACATACATGTACTTTCGTAGCTCAGGCATCTACATGCATGTGAATATTGGATTAGATCTGCTTAGTTGGAAGCATATTGAAATTGTTTATGACTCATCCATGATAATGTAATACGACCATCGCTAGCCATTAAAAAAAAAAAAAAAAACAAGAAGAAGAAGGGAGAAATAAATGGGAAGGGATGGCCATTATTTCCAATAATGGCTCTGCCACAGTGTAAATGATGTCATTTCTCTTTTGCTTTTGTTTGCATTCAAAGCCACAATAATGGACTTAATATTAACGTGCACTAACCTCTTCCTTTGCATAGCATTCTTTGAGGCTAGCAAAGTTAATACATAAAAAATAAATAAATAATAAAAAAAAAATTGGCCTAAAATGAAATGTTATTCATAACAAGCCATTACAGTGTAAAGGTTTACTGATTAAGGAAACGACAATCAGTGACATACAACAATGAGGAATTGTTTCTACAATGGGTAAACAAGTCAGTAAAACTGACTACTTTGCATTACAATATGGTAATACAACTGCAGAGGCAGAAGCGAGCTTGTAATGTGAATGCACGTGTGGAGAGTAGCTGTTCGTGAAGCTTAGTGGAAAAAGGTGCAGGCTATTATCACAGTATTTCATTCATAAATCCACCTCTGTAGTGCATGCTTTTAACATCCAGGAATAATTTACAACACGGAAAAACAACGTTTGACTATAGTGAACAAGGTACACTAGCATGTGAAACGTCACTGATAAACAACCGTGATGATTTGAGGTATCATATGTAGGCAATGGCTCTTGGGTGGTGCTACAGTCCAAGACTCTAACCTACCACCATGGCGACCTTGTTTCGAGTCCTGACTGTACCTTCCAGCCAGGTCAGATGTTATGTCCAGGCACGATGAGCTGGGTCTGAGTGAGGGGGGATCATCCCTATGTTTGCAACCACAGACCGGTGTTGGACTGGCATCCTGTCTAAAAGTATGTGAACCTGCTTTCGGTATCTGGCGTGACCCCCCTGTGCAGCAATAACTGCAACTAAACGTTTCCTTAGCTGTTGATCAGTCCCTGTAACACCGGCTTGGAGGAATTTTAGCCCATTCCTCCGTACAGAACAGCTTCAGCTCTGGGATGTGATGGTGGGTTGTGATGGTGGGATGTGATGGTGGGTTTCCTCACATTAACTGCTTGCTTCAGGTCCTTCCACAACATTTTGATTGGATTGGATTCTCTTGAGATTCAGTTCATGGACAGATGTCCTGATATGTTCCTTTAGAATTCTCTGATATAATTCAGAATTCATTGTTCCATCAATGATGGCAAGCCGTCCTGCCCAGATGCAGCAAAACAGGCCCAAACCATGATACTACAACCAACATGTTTCACAGATGGGATAAGGTTCTTATGCTGGAATGCAGTGTTTTCCTTTCTCTAAACATAACGCTTTTCTTTTAAACCAAAAAGTTCTTTTTTGGTCTCATCCATCCACACATCATTCTTCCAATAGCCTTCTGGCTTGTCCATGTGATCTTTAGCAAACTGCAGATGAGCAGCAATGTTCTTTTTGGAGAGCAGTGGCTTTCTCCTTGAAACCCTGCCATGCACACCATTATTATTCATTGTTCTTCTGATGGTGGACTCATGAACATTAACATTAACTAATGTGAGAGAGGCCTTCAGTTGCTTAGAAGTTACCCTGGGGTCCTTTCTGAACTCGCCAACTATTACACGCCTTGCTCTTGGAGTGATCTTTGTTGGTCGACCACTCCTGGGGAGGGTAACAATGGTCTTGAATTCCTCCATTTGTACACAATCTGTCTGACTGTGGATTGGTGGAGTCCAAACTTTATTGAGATGGTTTTGTAACCTTTTCCAGCCTGATGAGCATCAACAACTCTTTTTCTGAGGTCCTCAGAAATCTTACCACTGTACACCCGAAATTATATTCTCTATTATTCCCGTAACTCTGGGGTGGCACGGTGGCTCAGTGGATCCAGTTTCAAGATTCAATCCCATGGTGGAATGACCTGGGTTCTTTCTGTGTAGTGTCTGCATGTCGTTCTCGTGTCCATGGGAGTTTACTCCAGGTACTGACTAGGCTTGATTTGGCCCAGGAAAAGAGGGGATACAATATGGAGGGGGAAAATAAGTTTGTTTGCTTGTTTAACAGTGCTTCAGCAACAATGGCTGTTCACGAGAAGAGGAAGGTTACATGGATCTTAGTCATATCCATTCACAATGGGCCAATTTAGAGCAACCACTTAACCTACTAATGTCTTTGGAATGTGGGAGGAAACCGAGCCACCTGGAGTAAGCCCATGCAGACATGAGGAGAACATGCACACTCCATACAGGTGGAGTCCAAGGTCAGGATTGAACCAGAGACCTCTGGAGCTGTGAGGCAAATGCGGCAACCACTTGAGCCACCATGCCCTCCGGAAAATTACAAACATCTAAGCAATAAAGTCACAATTCAATAAAAAGGGTGGTATGGTGTCACAGTGGTTTGTGCTGTTTCCTCATAGCTACAGAGACCTGGGTTTGAGTCCCGGCCTGGCCGCTACCTGTGTGAGTTTGCATGTTCTCTCCATGTCTGCATGGGTTTCCTACAGGTACACCGGTTTTCTCTCATATTTCGAAAGATATGCATTAGATCAGCTGGTGTCTCCAAAGTGTCACATTGTGAGAGTGTGTGCCTGTACACGTGCGCCCTGTGATGGACTGGCATCCTCTCAGGGGTTGGTTCCTGCTCTGTACTGCCGATTAGGTTTCTGTTCCCCATTAACTCACACTCATCATTAAATGGTTTTGACCATATAGGGACCAGGTAACGACTGCCCCATAAGATACAAGGGAAAAATGCTCTCGATATCTGAATATTCCTTTCAAGAAACATTTTCCAGAACAAGAAACATTTAGCAAATAGGGTTTGTTTAGAAAAAAAAAAAAATAATAATAATAATAATAATAATAAAAAAAAAAAAAAATAATAATAATAATAATAATAATAATAATAATAACAACAACAACAACAACAACAACAACAACAACACCACCAATCAATTTGCTAAACTTCTTCCATATTTATGTTTAAATCTAAAGCTATCAGATCTCTATTAGTTCCTTTCTGGGGCACTAAATATGATCAATTTAATACACACATTGTTTTTCATTGTTTATTCTTTAGAAATTAATAGTGACATTAATTATTTATACAATGTTCAGTATACTTTGATGATGAAAAAATAATTGAAATTGAAATAATAATAATAATAATAATAATAATAATAATAATAATAATAATAATAATAATCCCAGTATTGTGAATCTAATTGAATGACCCAAATAATGGCTATGAACCAAAAATCACACATGAGCACACACGAGTCATTTCAGCTGTTACATGTACACATCAGCTAAGCTTTGTTCCTTCTTTGTAATTGCCACACATTTTTGCAAAACCTAGTTCTCATTTTACACTTGCACAAAAGTCTTGCAGAGCCAGAAGTGATCCAGTAAATGAGAATGAATTTCTGTAGAATGACTTTTCGGAGAAGAAGGAGAAAAAAATAGTTGTTAGTGAATTGCTGTGAATGTGAGTGCATTCCATTCGCAGACCTTTCTTCAGAACCCATCATCCACAGGACAATAATCCAAACAAAGCCTTTAAGGGTAGGTTTCACTAATGCTGTACAATTATCAAAGGTCATAACAAAGGATCCACTGTGTTTCAGTTTAATAACATTTCCAACATGACAAACCAAAATGACACCATTGCAGATGTTGCATCTTTCTCAGTGTGATCTACTGTATATGTACACAGGTTGCTTTCCAATTAGGTTCAGTTCAAACACCTCTGCACAGAGCAGAAGGAATCAAGTAGCATTTATAATGAAATTAAAATGTAGAATTTAAAATATTTTGAAAGTTTTAAATTCTGCTAATTTATTTAGGTGTATTTAACAGTTTCCCAGTACTCCAGACACCATCCCAGGTTTTCTCATGTGCCCCCAATCCCCCATCATTGGTGATCCCATTCGCCATTGTATTTATACCTCCAGCCTCTCTAAATCACCTGTTCTCCTATTTAAAGTCTTTGTCTGAAACTTACATTTAGTCACTTAGCAGACGTCCTTATCCAGAGTGACTTACAACTAATATAATCTTACAATCTAAGCAATTGTCAGACTTTTGAACTCAACTCAAATAAAAATCATTCATATTGATGATTCAATAATGTACTGGGATGGTGCAGTGGTTAAAGTGGTGAACTACTGACCAGAAAGTCCAGAGTTTAAATTCCAGCAGTGCGAAGCTGCTACTGTTATGCCCTTGAGCAAGGCCTTTAACCCACAATGCTTGGATTGCATCTCGTAAATTTGTATTATCAAGTCATTGTGGATAAAAGCTTCGGCCAAATGATATAATTTAAACATTTCAGCAATAAGCTTACTTCTTCCTTTTCACTTCCTAGTGCAGATCTTTTCACAATTTTAGTTTTTCACAAATGTAACAATCACTTCTTCTAAATTCAGACAAGCATATTTTCATGTCCAATCACTTCAGTTTGACTGGTGCAATACCTTCAGGCAATTCCCAAGGCAAGAATAAAAAATGTGTTTCTGTCATTTTACCAAGTCAATCATATAACTCCATAATAAACACTCTCAGAATATTAGATCCTAGCGTTTATTCATTAAGAAAATGCTATACAGTCATGTTAGGTTGCTATATGTTGGTGTAAATAACCAGGCAGATCATGAGGATACATCATTATTTGCACAGCAGTGACTGATGGGTGTTGAATGGTAGTGTCTGTGTGGTAATGGTTGTCCATCAGGTGCATTGATATTGCTGGACCCAAAATATTCAAACTATGATGATGCACACACCTACATGCTAGAGCAAGAACTCCATCACAAGCTGACAAGGTATGATGATTGTCTACAGGCACTCAAATCTGTAAACTTAATTATGCTGTAATTAGGTCAATACCAGCTTGTGGACAGAAATGGACACTAATGATGGAACCAAATTGTGGATGAAACAACATGACCAGTGTTCCAACTGTACGTCAGCTTGTACCAGCAAGGTAGGTGTTTAAATACACAGTCATGCTGTGCCTGATAACACTCCCATGTCAGCATAGTTGCAGTGGTGCACCTGTATATAAGATGAACCTGATTAAAAGAGCATTGGGAGTAATTAAAAGTATGTGCACCTAAACACTGAAAAGTGTGTATATAACGATTAAAATAATTAATTAATGATCCTACAGATGATTAGTATTCAAAAGTAACAGCATCTGTAACTTGTAGCTGTCACTTTTCTCGTTTTACCCAGTATGGAGTGGGTAGTAATCACAGAGTGCACTGACATTTCTCTGTGACTACCATGTTCACTTCCATGAAGTAATAACTTCTATCCATTAGTCCTTGTTCTTCATCTCTGATCCAGACTGGGAATCTGGGCCTGCCATTGCCTGCCATCTGAATATGCTGATGGCCCATATGCTTTTCTATATATAATTTAATCAGTTCACAGTTTTCTACTGCCAGGTCTATAAACAAGAACTGCATACAAATAAACCCTGTAACAGAGAGGTGAAGGAGAGAATAGCAGAACATTGCACTGTTCAAGGTGTAAAAACTACCACACATGTGACACCAGCACTTCTTTCAGCACTTTCTGTTTTGCATAGATATTATTAAGGGTGTAACACTTCACAGCAATCACGGTTCAGTTCGCTCCACGGATTGAACCTCTTGTTCAGAAAAGCATGGAAAAAAATAAATAAATCAACAAAACCCGCAAATCACCAAGGCTGGGTTTCTTTTGAATACATAGGTCACTTACTTTTAACAGATAGTAGTGCAAGTTACAGGCTATTACTGGCCTAGTGGTTAAAGTACAGGACTATTCCCACCTCTGCCAGGCTGCCATGTTGGGTCCTTGAGCAAGTCCCTTAACCCACAATTGCTTAGATTGTAAGATTGTATCAGTTGTAAGTTGCTCTGGATAAGAGCGTCTGCTAGATGCTGTAAATGCAATCTTTGGCCCCATATGTCATTTCATTGACACATCATTTGCAACAGGCTACGTCCCTACCATCCTCAACACTTCTACCATCACTCCCATTCTCACAAAACCTGCTTTACATCCACTACGATCATCTTTGGATTGTAAGGTTGTAGCAGTTGTAAGTCGCTCTGGAAAAGGGCATCTGCTAAATACTGTAAAAGTAAATATAGTCCCTCTGAGGTAGTTGGTACAGTCTGTAGTGCATTCAAATGTAAACAGTGAACACTGACATAGGTCATAATTGACGTAGCGTGCGCGATATGTTCACGCACACATGCCCAACACTGTCGATCTACGTCATTGCACTCATCATAGTGTGATGGACTCGGTCACACTCCAGTCAACTTGAGCTAAGCTTAGCATGGCATATCGCTAACCTGCTAATGGCTTACATCTTAAGGTTTCTGGGTGGAACTCGCGCTTGTGACACAGTAAGTTCATACGTTAAAGAAAGAAAGAAAAATATATGACCATAAGCAAAAAATAAAAATAAAAGAATGAACAATTTGTTCTTACATCTAGGATTCCTTAATGAATGGAAATTGGAAGTTGCAGTCATTTCATACAGAAATGAGTTATTTCATATTAATGAATGCAAGCTTGAGTAGCATTTGTTTACCTCCCTGTGAAACACAGAGCGAGAGGGGAAAAGTTCTCACTTGGAACCCCCTCCCATTGGAGTGTCAAAGGAATAAACAAAGTAGAAAGAAAAGAACTGTGCTTTGCATTTATTCTGCCTATTACAGCCTTGGGATATTGCATGGTTTCACTGTACCACTGTGACATTCAACAAATTTTCTGACATGTCCATTTTCTTTAGCATTTCACTGCAGGGTTGTGATTTCCGCCTGAAATTACAGCTTTATAAATATGGAAGAGCAGCATCCAAACTAATTTTCAAATAAATTCATTCTGACAGTTATGAAAAACTGAATTGCCAAGTGTATTTCATCCCAGGATGGCAAAAGGCTACTCAGACTCCAATTTGAACAAATAATTTAAATGTTTTAATTACTCTTGCGTGATTTATGATTCTGTATAAACACCATTAAATATACATGGATCATAAGTTCTTCTGAATGACATTTAACAATATATCCAGCTGTACGCCATAGAGAAACAGAAGAGATCATTATCGAAATGATAAGTTATGCATGAGCTGGAACTAAAGGCACCTGTGAAGTCTTCTTAATACTGGTGATCAGAGTTTACAACACATCAGCAATTTAACATTTATCACTTTGAAACAAAAGAACCCTTGCTTTAGGGGGAAAGGCAATCAATCTGTGCTTACCACCCCTCGTTGAGCAGTGGCTTGCTAAAGTAAGTTTTATAGGCGGACATGAATCAAGCTATTTTTCACATGCTCCCCGTCTCTATTTCTGCCCGGTCACTTAATCACCATTAAATCATTCACCTCTTCCTGCCTGCTTTACCTCCTCAAATAATAATTATGACAAACAGTATGATAATTAATTACACTTTCAGTGCCCTGTAACAGTCACTGTAAATGTAAAAATTTGAAAATGCTTAAGAAAGAAAGAACAAAATGAAAGAGAGGCTAGCAGGAAAGACCAAACCAAAAGAAAGACAGACAGGGAGCAGACAGAAATGCAGAATGAACAAAAGAAGAGTAGGAAAAAGACAGGCTTAAAGGATGAAAAAGAAAGACACATAAGAAAGGCGAAACAAACAACTGGGAGAAACAAAAGAAAAAAGGATATGCAAAACATCAAAGAATGAAAGGCAGGCAAAGACAGAAAATGAATAAAAAGGAAAGTAGAGCTATGCAATAAAGACAGGAAAGACAGGTGAGAAATAAAGATAGACATGGGAGACAGGCAAGACATAGGAAGAAGAAAGAAGAATAGTTAAAGTAATATGGATCTAGATGAGCAGTATTATGTGGGACAGATATTTGCTTACATGATCCTCTTTTGGATCATCCATATGCTCTCTGGCAAACTTCAGATGAGCCTGGACATGTACTGGCTTAAGCAGGGGGACACGCTTGGCACTGCAGGATCTGAGTCCCTCTCGACGTAGTGTGTTACTGATGGTAGCCTTTTTACTTTGGTCCCAGCTCTCTGCAGGTCATTCATCAGGTCCCTCCGTGTAGTTCTGGGATTTTTGCTCACCGTTCTCATGATCATTTTGACCCCACTTGATGAGATCTTGCCCCAGATCAAGGGAGATTATCAATGGTCTTGTATGTCTTCCATTCTCTTACAATTGCTCCCACAGTTGATACACCAACCTGCTTGCCTATTGTAGATTCACTCTTCCAAGGGCTGGTGCAGGTCTGCAATTTTGTCCGGGTGTCCTTCGACATGGTTGAGTTGAGTCTGACTTTTTGAGGCTGTGGACAGGTGTCTTTTTACAGATAATGATGTCAAAGGGTGCCATAATTACAGGTAACGAGTGGAGAAACAGAAGAGCTTCTTAAAGAAGAAGTTACAGGTCTGCAAGAGTCAGAAATCTTGCTTGTTTGTGGGTGAGCAAATACTTATTTTCAACCATGATTTACAATTAAATTCTTTAAAAATCCTACAATGTGATTTTTTTCCTCATTTTGTGATAGTTGAAATGTACCTCTGATGAAAATTACAGACCGTTCTCATCTTTCTAAGTAGGAGAACTTGTACAGTCAGTGGCTGACTAAATACTTTTTTGCCCCACTGTGTGTGTGTATATATATTTTCCCCTTTGCATATTGTGTTGTATATTGTGACCAGCATTAGATTAAATATACCATTGTTTTAGCATTGGTAGTATGGCCGTATATAATTATTTCTCAGTCTCTTTGTTATAATACAACCAAAAAATACAGGAAATTTGTATGCAGTATTAAAACCAAACAAACAAAAATAGCTTAAAAAAAAAAAATTAAGAAAAAAAAAAGGCTACAATTAAGTATATAGTGTGACCTCTCCTTGCATTGGAAGTATAGCAGCATCTGGCAGCTTGACTGTAGAAGGGATGCCAAGGTGACCCTTCTAAAGTACAAAGAAGCTGGATCAGGAATGGTCTTTTTGGAAGGGTAGCAGCCAAGAAACTGCTTTTTCAAAAGGGTAAAATGTTTGGAATAAGGATCAGTGGAAACGAGTGTTACAAAGAGTGACAAATCCATGTTTGAAATTTTTGGGTCCAATCATTGACAATATGTTATATGTTCATTATGCCATTGCTAAAACAAAAAAATCTAATGGTGGTCTAAGACTTCTGCTCAGCACTGTGCATTTCAATATGTTAACACCAGAGTTACATACTACTCGGATACAGGGTTATTCACAAAACCAATATGCTAGGGTAAACAGGTCACTTAAAGATATTTGCGCCACAGCGTGTGAGGTAATTAAGGTTTAAATCCCCAAAATTGCCATATCAATACTCATTGAATAGATATATGGTTGGATGTGGTTTTACAGAAGCTTTTGTCAGAGAAACATACAAAGTGACCATGGATATGGACTGATGAGTACTACTGATGAGAGGAAAAGTACCAATTACTGTGATTATTTTATGAAGAATGGAGGTGATGGAACTGTGCGCAGAGCACAGAGACTTGGGTTTCAGTCTCAGCCTGGCCGCTGACTATAAGGAGTTTACATGTTCTTCCCATGTCTGTGTGGATTGATTAGTAATAAGTAAGCAAGTTAAAGTATAAAACACATTAAGTAATGGACTGAAAGTGAAAAGTAAAAACACTTACTTTATTGGTGAACTCCAAGTGCTTGCATAGCTGTTAATGCTAAATGTGTTCTGAAGCATTATGTTCCTGCTTCTCTTTCGATTGGCAGTCAGTACAACTTTTTAGGACCCATTGAGACTTATTTGCACTAAGAATACAGTATTGCAGATGTAAAAACAAAGAAAAACATGATGAAAATAGCAGCGATTCACTTCACTGAGCACCAGCTATTGTGAATCTGAGCCACTGTGTACTGAATCGTGAATTGTGAGTCATGAATCGTGAATTAAGTTTCGGCTGAAACAAGTCCCTCAGCTTGACTCATACAAGCTTAAGCAAGGGCACCAAGTATTGAGCAAATGACGAGAACTAAGGAAGTCGAGAACCAAAATAACACTGCACGATGGGAGTTACTTATTAGGGCTGGTTTGTATGGTGATATATAGCATGGCTTCCATACAGAGATTATTTCCTGTGCTGTACCCACCCAGCTCACTATAGAAAGTTTTAGCATGATGCTCACAGACAGGGCTTTGTGCAGTGAGTTTATAATGTATATTACACTACAGGTACAGATAATCTTCAACCTCGCTCAAAGTCTTTCAGTTGTTAGATCCCTCACCTTCTTACCTAATATATATAAATAATAAAAAATAGCTCATATCTGAAAGGTCACTGATTTACTACAAGTCAATAAAACACTTTTTCTAAAAGGGCATTCATTTCTTCAGATGCAGTCTGTTTATTTGAGCACAGCTTGCTTGACACGGAAACGTGCCTTCCTCTCCTTTTGTCTCATGTTCATTTCATTATTGATGACACCTCATGACTCCATCCTCCCTCCCTCCTCCTCCCTCCCTACCTCCCTCTCCCGCTCCCTCCCTCCCTCCCTCTCTCCCT
>JAJAGP010004097.1:0-56687 GCA_025084515.1 Ancistrus triradiatus | reverse complement strand
CGCACACAAACACTTTTCTGGCAGCAGTTTTCTCTAAACTAAATCTGAAAGAAATTCTACAGTAGTAGAATAATAGGTAAAGGTCTTCTGTTTATCCTCTTAGTGACACTTAGTGAATAACATACTGGTACTTTTAGCACCAGGAAATATAAACTGTTTTATTTCTATTATTTATTTATTTATTAGCCACCAGCATATTATTAAGGCTCTGTTGCAGAAACTGTCAGAGGCACCATATTCTTTGGTGTACACCTAGCAAGGACGTTGTCTGGACCTGGAACAGCTTATGGCCAAAATAAACCCAGCAGCATATACAGCAATTTCCTTTGGAGGCTGAAAAAGTAAGTCATCCACCTCCCATTCTCACCACTTTTACAAAAGTACTATAGAGAGCATCCTCACTGCTGTATCACTGTCTGGCTTGAGAATTGCACCACCTGGGACCATCATTGAGGTCTCTCTCCCCCATCACAGACATTTAACACAAAAACTACATCCGTAAATCTACCAACATTGTGGCTGACCCATCACACCACTCACACAAACATTCTCCCTCATGCCATTTGACAAATGATATCAGAGCATCCGTGCTGTCACTGCCAGAATATGTAAGTTTCTTCCTCCAAACTATCAGACTACTCAACAGACTGAACTGAACCCATCCCCAACTGCCCTCTTTAGATTTCACCCACAGTAAAACACTATTAATAAACAACACATACTTTTATATGTTTAATCTTCTGTATACTAATAATGCTACAAGCACTTTACATTGCTACCATGTCTGTATATACTGCTGCAATATTATGAAGGATTATTTGTTTATATTTGATATGCTGTCATACAATATGTAGGCTATACTCATTTTATCTGCTGTGGTATATCACCTTTGCAGTAATACATCATTTTGTAGAGTCTGCTTTGCAGTCATATAGGCACTTCACTGCTGTGTGTTACACCTACAGTATACCTCTCCCATTCCAGAGTTTCAGGTACTGTGTATGTGAATCTCTGTAGTATTGCACATTGTTTTATACTGTACATTTGCACTTTGTGTTGAAAGAAGTTTAATCCTACTGTGTACGTGTATATGGATACAATGACAAAACAAGTAGTTTTGAATTTTGAGTGTCCATTTGAATTAGCAAGAGGTTTGGTTATTAGTAACTGATTATACATACTGCATCCCATAATGTGTGACACTATAACATAACAACACATTGATTCCATGTGTGTTTTTTTTTTTGTTTGTTTGTTTAACTTTCCATTAGCAAATACATCCAGAACCTACACTTATGTACACCTGAGCGAACCCTAATAAAGCTAATATGAGCTAATACTAACCCAGTTCTTATAGCTCTGTGGTGTATAGTAACAAGTATTTTGTGACACATTATGTATGATATGATGTATCAGCATTTCAGAAAAGGATCATTCCAAAACATTAGCAAATCAGAATTCATTATTCCATCAATGATGACAAGCCGTCCTGGACCAGCAAAACACACCCAGAACATGAAACTGCCACCACTATGTTTCTCAGATGGGAAACGGTTATTATGATGGAATGCAGTGCTTTCCTTTCCTTGGACATAATGCTTCTCATTTTAGACTTCTAATTTGGTCTTTTCAATCCACAACACATTTTTTTTCAATAGCCTTCTGGCTTGTCCACATGATATTTAGCAAACTGCAGATGGGCAGCAATGACCTTTTGGGAAAGCAATGGTTTTCTCCTTGCAACCCTCCTATGTTCAGTGTTCCCCTGATGCTGGACTCATAAGCATTAACATTAACTAATGTAAGAGAGGCATTAAGTTTCTTAGAATTTGCGATCCCCTTGGACTACTACATGCCTTGTTCTTGGAGTGAACTTTGTGGGTTGACATTTCAAGACAAGATCTTGAATTTCCTTTGTTAATACACAATCTGTCTGACTGTGGATAGTTGGGCTACAAACTCTTTAGAGATTGCTTTGTAACCTGTTTGCAGCCTGATGAGCATCAGCTGTACTTTGTATGAGCATTCTGTACTTTGCGCTTCCAGCGGATTCCTTTGTTCATTCCATGACACATTTCCATAAATGTATTGTGAAGATCAGGACTTGATCAATGTTCTTAAATACAACAGGGCACACACTTACAACTGATTGCTATCCCATTGGTTGAACACACGTGACTCCAATTTCACCTTTAAATCATCTGATAATCCTAGTGGTTCACATACATTTGTCACTCACACATATGTAACATTGGATCATTTCCTGCAATGAATAAATAACCAAGTATAATGTTTTTGCCTCATTTGTTTAATTAGGTTCAATTTATCTAGTTTTAGAATTTGCATGAAAATGTACTTATGTTTATTTACCGGTATGCAGAAATATAGAAAACACTTCCAAACGTTCACCAACAAACAAGTTTACAAACTGTCTAGCATCAATTCATTTAAGATTTTCAAATTCGAGATTTTTATGTAATTGATTACTATTTGAAGAGATAAAAATGAGAAGAGTTAATCATAATTTCATTGAAGCCAATATGTACTGGCTAAAAAAACACTGATGTGTCATTCAAATCAATCTTGAATTTGCCACTTGTATGGTGATGATGATATAGTCACTTGAATGTCAATGTAATCAAAAACATTAATAAAACATTCAAAATTAGTAGAGATATATTAAGAAAAAATACCATATTTTAAAAGAAAATGTGTGTTGCAGTGTTGAGTGGTTCCTGTAGTGATTAGACAATAAATGGCTGATGAGTCCCAGATTGATGACCTCTGAGGAAGTGACCCGTAATGAAGTCGTTGGTCACTCATTAGCCCTGACCTAGCTACAGCAGATTCCAGAACATCCCTAAGTGAACCACATCAAACCACTTCTAGCTGGAAAATCAACAATGGACCATTGTTTGCTTTAGGGTTTTGAAACAGTAAGCATTAATAAATTGTGTATGGTTATTTATGTTTGTATATGTTTTATTTATGTCTATTTGTATACTCTTACATAAGTATAGTCATTGGCTTATACTGGTGTGTGTGTGTGTGTGTGTGTGTGTGTGTGTCCACACTTGTGGTTCCAAAGGTCAGAGGGAGGACCAGCACTGATGAATAGGTTGGAATGGACAGTGCAAATGGCTCGACTGGGTGATGTATGTGGCTTCGGTCTGGAGGTTCGCTTTCTGACAACTTTGTCCTTGCTGGGTAATTATGCTACTGAATGGTAAGGATGTGGTATGTATGCGTGCCCACAACCAAGCTGTAGCATCATGAGAAAAATGTACTATGACAGAAATAGAAGTAACATTTGTTTGTCTTTTGCTCTTATGTTTGATTTGACGTTCTAATTACCACATGGTTGAGCAAAACATCATGAGGCTCAAGGACTGAACCAGCATCTGAACCAAAACAAGCTATGTATAGAAAACCAGACAAACAAAGTAGATCTGCAAAAGAAACAACAAATGTACTGAGAATCACAGTTGAAAACTAAAAAATTCACCAAAATGAAGAAAAGTTTCTCGTTGTTAATTTTCTCTTAAACCTATTTTAAGTTTCATCAGAATTGCTACTAAGAAGTGAGATTAAGCAAAAATGTAAGTAGAAAAACTCTAAAAGCTGTAGCTGAAATAGATCGGATATTGGATCATTTTCCTCAATAAATAAATCACCAAGTATAATATTTTTGTCTCATTTGTTTAACTAGGTTATTGTTATCTACTTTTAGGACTTCTAAAAGACATCTGATGATGTTTTAGGTCATATTTATGCAGAAATATAGAAAATTCTAAAGGGTTCACAAACTTTCAAGCACGACTGTATTTTTTAACACAGTGTATAAGTGTAGAATGTTTAACTGTTTTTTGTTATTTTTTCCATGAAGGCCAATTGTGTAGCACAACAATACCATACCTCAATATACTCATGAATATGATTGAGTTAGTTAACTAATTTTAATGGCACATAATTGATTGTATCCAAACAATATTCCCACAAGATTCAGTTCTCAAGTTTCATACACTAGCAGTTGTTACACTATTGTGGTATAGCTGACAGATGGATAGACACAAAGTCAGACAGATGGAGACAAGGAGTAACAAGACATAGTGAAATAATTGCATATGTGAGCTAGGGAGAAACACCACAGCTCCTGCTTCAATTAAGCAGACCAGCCAGTGTGTGTTCATTCACACAGAGAGTCCATCACCACAGGACATTGCTATTTGAGACCAACTAGCTGTGCTTTATTTAGCACCACACTTCCAGAACTTCATGCCTGAATATTGAAAGTACAAATTAAAGATTAAGGTGTGCAACCATACAAAATACAAAATGTTAACACGTATCAGGCCATGTAATAGCATCTGTCTTTCTTTCTCTTGGTGTTAATCAGCTTATTTTATTTTAGACTCTCTCACTTCCGACAGGCTGCCAACCCCATGTTTCTGATTAACTTCAACCCTTTCACTTTGTACTTGATTGACTTATGAACGCAACTCTGTCACATACACATTTAATAATACATTCACATACAGTGGGGCAAAACAGTATTTAGTCAGCCACTGATTGTGCAACTTCTCCTACTTAGAAAGAAGAGAGAGGTCTGTAATTTTCAGCATAGGTACACTTCAACTATGAAAGACAAACTGAGAAAAATCCAGGAAATCACATTGTAGGATTTTTAAAGAATTGAATTGTAAAGCATGTTGGAAAATAAGTATTTGGTCAATACAAAAGTTCAACTCAATACTTTGTAACATAACCTTTGTTGGCAATGACAGAGGTCAAACGTTTCCTGTAAGTCTTCACCAGGTTTGCACAAACTGTAGCTGGTATTTTGGCCCATTCCTCCATGCAGATCTCCCCTATAGCAATGATGTTTTGGGGCAACACGGACTTTCAACTCCCTCCACAAATTTTCTATGGAGTTGAGGTCTGGAGACTGGCTAGGCCACTCCAGGACCTTGAAATGAGATCTTGCGTGGAGCCCCAGATCAAGGGAGATTATCAATGGTGTTGTATGTCTTACAATTGCTCCCACAGTTGATTTATTCACACCAACTTGCTTGCTTATTGTAGATTCACTCTTCCCAGCCTGGTGCAGGTCTACAGTTTTCTTCCTGGTGTACTTCAACAGCTCTTTGGTCTTGGCCATAGTTGAGTTTGGAGTCTGACTGAGGCTGTGGACAGGTTTCTGTTATACAGATAACAAGGCCAAGCAGGTGCCATTAATACAGGTAATGAGTGGAGGACAGAAGAGCTTCTTAAAGAAGAAGTTACAGGTCTGTGCGAACCAGAAATCTTGCTTGTTTGTGGGTGACCAAATACTTATTTTCCACCATGATTTACAATTGAATTCTTTAAAAATCCTACAATGTGATTTCCTGGATATTCCTTTTCTTATTTTGTCTCTCAATAGTTGAAGTCTACCCATGATGAAAATTGCAGACCTCTCTCATCTTTCTTAGTAGGAGAACTTGCACAATCAGTGGCTGACTAAATACTTTTTTGCCCCACTGTATGCTGTGCTGACCTTTATGGGCATCACCAAAAGTTCAAGGGACCCACATAACTACTGGACACTTCCCTTGCATTTCTTTTGTCTTTTTAATATGCCCTTTCCCATTTCCCTTGACAACTCAGAAGCACCTGTCACACAAGTGGCCACTTACAGTGCAAGGGGAAGAGGGGAGAACAAAGTGCAGGTTGTTCAATTGGATCACACTCACCCCTAGTAGTAGACACAAACATGCGAACCAAAAACATGGTATTTTTGATTGTAACGAAAAAATGCAGGTAGATGAGACATTTGCAATAAGATCAGACACATACAATACAAATAGCTACACACAACACTGCTAAATATGCTAATCAGTTAATGTAGCAAGCACCACAATGTAACAAGTGGAGTAGGTTTTTACATAATGCCCAGTTCAAATGTAAATATATAGTGTAACATTTATGTATGATAGTTTCCCTTTTAGAAAGGAAACTGCATCAAATCAAAATGCTTTCTGGGCAAGTTCTACTGCTGAAGGGGGCATTTTGTGTTCCCTCATTCCCTTGTCACTATGAGAGCTCATGGAACACATTTCACTTCAGTTAATAAAATAATGGACTGGCCCTTAAGATGGTGTCAGGGATTTCCCTTAGGGGAAATATGCGAGGTGAAGTGGGGGAGGGCATATTTAAATGACTATTGAAATACAGGGTTGGTGCCAGTGACCACTTCAGTTTTTAAGCTTATTAGCATGGGCACTGGTAACCCATACACACATCATTCCTCACTGGCTGTTTGACTTCATCACTTTTGTGATTATTAATTTCTTGTTCATGTTTACTATCTTTCACTTGAGAATTTCTCATACAGGCACATATCATCATGAACCATGCCGCAACATCAAACTAAAGCCCTGGTCTCTACAAAGATCGGGGCGTTTTCACTCATTCACACATTATCACAAGAAATACCTTCACATTAAATGAAATGCCCTGCCCTCTACAAAACATTCCTCACACAGCCACATCATCATAAAGTGTCCTCATGTTAAGTTAGAGGACAAATAAGTACAAAGACTTGGAATTTTTGTCATAGAATCTCCATGCTTCTGCTATCTGTAGTCTAAGTATTTGTCAGCATAGCTGACTTTTCATCCTATCTAGATTTTATGACATACACGGCATCTGTTATAATGTGACAACATATGGCCAAAAATATAGACAGCCTTCCTACTTATTTCCCTCAGACATACCCTATCGTGACTGCATGCAACACCCAGCTCGGTTGGAAGGCACTACGAGAACTTAATCAAAAGTACTAGCATCTTAGATTTCTGTACCACCTGAGTGTCCCTTCTAATTAGTGGTCTGTTATTTTCGGCCCCACTTTCTGCTAAGAGTTTCATAATATGAGGCATACCGGAATGGAATCTCTATAGGCAAAAAATGATTGTACTGAATGCCTCAAGGACTCTCAATATGACAGTTTTATAACTTTCTAGATCCCCAATAATTCAATTCATTAACTCTCTGTACTGCCTTCCTAAAACAACAACCATAAAGAAATTATTCGCCAACTATGAAGGAAAACTTGGCTACTTTATACAGAGCACTGAACCGGAACTCCATCAGGCATATTTGAGATGATCTGGAATGCAGTTTGTGAGTCATGTATTGTCCAACAGCAGTGCTCGACATGAAAAAAAATTAAAGGTAAATATTCTCAGAAGGCTGTGTAACACTCATAAGTTTCGATGTAATTTCTGGGAGTCCACAACCTTTTAGATATATAGTGTATTTATGAATTCTCTTAGAACGGTCATACCTGTCACAGTAGTGCTTGAAAGTTGGGAACTTTCTATGAGTGAATCCTATGTGTGTCATGAGGAGGTGTGCTGGAGAGCCACCTCACCTGGCTACACTCTCCACTAATTCTCTTCCTTTCCCACAGCAGGTTGGGCTGTTACTACCTGCTGCCTTTCCCTATAAATACTCCACTTCCAGAGCATGTCCTTGTCTGGTTTCATCATTCCCATGCAGTTTCTTGGCTCCAGTTTTTCCCCTTTGCGCTCTGTTTGGTTAGTGGTTTCTACGTTAGGTTTATGTAACTGTGTGTTGTCTTATGTTATTCCGTAGTGTGTTCTGTGTTGCTCTGTTCTGTGTCTTTAGTACTTTAGCTGACTGTTGGTTTAGCACCATGTGGTTATGTCTTGTTTGGGTATTGTTAGAATTAGCACTCATTGTTAGCTTCCTTGTGTTAGCACCTGGAAGTTTTTAGCATTTCAACTAGTCTATTTGTATTCACTGTGTGTTCCACCATGGGCACTGTAAATAAACTCTGCACGCTTGCACGTACGTCTGTGTCCCTTGCCCCTCCTTGTATAATGCGTGACAGAGTGAATCTATGAAAAAGTAGGAAAAAGTATGTGAATCTTTGCTTTCAGTATCTGGTATAATCACTTTGTGCAGCAATAACTGCAACTAAACATTTCCAGTAACTGTTGATCAGTCCCAAACATGCACTTGGAGGAATTTTTGGCTCGTTCTTCTATACAGAGTAGCTTCAACTCTAGGATATCGGTGAGTTTTCTCACATAAACTGCTACCATAACATTACTTTTGGATTAAGATTGACTTTCAAAAATCAAAAGCAATTAGAAACATTGATTTTATTCTATTTTAACTATTCTTTGGTAGTATGACATGTGTTTAGGGTCATTGTTTTGCTGCATGACCTGTGTTCTGGGGTCCTGACATATTCCATGAAAGTTTGTTTCAAATTCAGAATTCATTTTTTCTATCAGTGAGGGCAAGCTGTCCTGATCCAGATAGAGACAAACAGTCCCATACCATAATACTGCCACCACCCAGTTTCACAGATGGGATAAGATTCTTACACTGGAATGCAGTGTTTTCCTTTCATTAAACATAATACTTTGCATTTAAACTAAAGAGTTATATTCTGATCTCATCCCGACACAAAACAGTACCCTCTTTTCGGTACCCTTCTGGCTGGTCCATGTGATATTTAAATGCAGATGGGTAAAAGTGTTCATTTTGGTTATTGTTGTTCAGTGTTCTTCTGATGTTGGATTCATGAACATTAACGCCTTTAGCTTCTTAGAAGTTACCTTGGGTTACCCTGTGATCCCCAGACTATTGCATTCCATGCTCTTGGAGTGATCTTTGTTCGTCAACCACACCCAGGTTGGGTAATAATTTCCTTGCATTTGTATGACTGTGGACGGTTTTCCATCCTGAAGAGAATAAACATATCATATTCTGAGGTCCTAAGAAATGTTGTTTGCATGAAAAATAAGCATTGTGAAGATCAGAATTCGATAGATCCCTGTTCTTTAAATATAGCATATTGCCCACCTGACTCTAATTTCACCTTAAAATTAACTGCTTATCTCATTTTTTTAAATGGGCTTTCTATATGTACTCTTTTGATTTGTGTGTGATGATGTTTTGGGTCATATTTATGCAGAAATATGAAATTCTAAAGGGTTTACAACTTCCAAGCGCAACTGTACATAATTTCTTATTAAAAGGTTTTTGAATTTTTTTTTTTTTTTTTAACAAGTAAACATGTCATTGTATGCTATGTCAGTTGTCAAACTGTGTGTCATGATACCCATCCTGTCTTAAAATATATGATAAGTAGTTTACACCACAAATTAGCATGTCACATAAGCTACCAGCAGTAGAAAATGATACTATTATATCATGGGACATAAACAGGGTTATAGCATGTAACGTCTTTTATATCAAGTTCATGACATCACAACATTGTGTTTCCCATATGTCACACTTAAGATTTATTTAAAAACTTCCAAATTTGGGTGAGACAATTGATTCCATACAGGCAGTTTCTATTCCTATTTCCAATATTACATGTTACCTTGATCAGCTTGTCTGAGAGATGATGAGCTCTGAGAATGCAATGCTCCTAAGCTAGGGAGGTTAATTATGAAGCTAACTCCTGCGTTCCTGCAATACCTCCCAATTACCCTGTAACCTTTCCAGCGTACCTCAGCTGGCAGTCAACAAAACACAACTTATTTACTCTTCGAATGCCGTTCATCTCTCTGAAATTAAAAGGCAAATCCTGCACATTGTACAATAATTCTGTTCAGCAGACCAGAGTTCCATTAAGGATTTTTTCAAGCCCAGTAGAGCAACCTGCATCGAGCAGGAAGTATGTTTACAAATGCATTAATTTGCTCAGCAATAGGAAAATGTTGTCCAGCTAATGTTAATGTTAAAATTGTACTGTGTAAGCCATCTCTTTTTAGACTTTGCCAAAAGGTATACCACCACCAACAACTTTGTATTATCACAAATGTATTATGAAATCCATAAAACAGCTTGCTTATGTCTCCTAATCAAAAAGTGATTGAGAGGCAGGACGAGAGACAGACGGGCAGTGGATGTTGCCGTGCGTGTTTCAGAGGTTTTTACATGCACTGTGGACAATGAGCTAGCCCATCTGAGCCCCCAATTAAAGCCCCCAATAGCCTTCAGGCCAGAGGATTAGTGTGAATACACTCATTTCCCCAGGTAGCGGATTTGCCTTGTATTAGCTCATGTCCCAGCTAGGACCAGCCAGGTACTTGCAGTTAATTGGAAAGTTCATAACAACCACTGCTATCAACAGACTTCGGTATGTGGGTTTACAAATGTGAACATAATCAAGTTGTTTGTGCAGAATTTCAAGATTTGGAATTGTAGATCGTTATTTCTGAGCCTAGATGAGAGACAGAGGAAGACGTAGATGTGTAAATGGATACAGTTTGTTCTTACAGCTTATATGCTTATATTTCTTAAATATTTTCTCTTAGTTTTTCACAATTTTAGATGATGAATAAATTATCAGTAAATATATTTGCTAGGGTGAAATTGCATAATTGAATGATTGAACAACTGATTCCATACTGATTCCAGCTGTTCAGACTCCATATTTCCTTTTTTAAGAAGACATAACATTATCCGTTCATACATTTTTCATTGCCCTGTGAGGGTTCTCAGTCACCTGTCTGGGGACGTTGACAGATGTCTGTCCTGGCTGACTATGCCACTACGATGGGAACAAGGGTCTCCTGCTGAACACCCCTTCACCATGCTCTAGAGGGTTCCATCTGTTGGGCATCTTCGATTTGGGGTTCATATGTAGGACCAGCTGCCAGTATTTCCTAGTAAGTGAAATCCAGCCTGAGTATAGTAGTATTTATGTACTTTTGGATGGTATGTCACCATGCTTACACTTGGGAGGGCTGACACTGAGATGCAGAATGGACAGATGGGCTGATATTTTGCCAGCTAATGCTAAGGACACTACGTAAGCTGAGCTGAACGAGGAATTTCATGTTATGACATTTTTTAAAAGCAAGCTATCTGAGCAGATCCACATGCAGAACAATATCTGCTGAGCGCAGCTTCTGTAAATAAACAGGAAATTTATTAACAACATTATGACAACATAAATGTACAGTACAATGGATTAATTAGGACAGCATTATGTAGGAAATACGGAAAGGCAATCAAATTTTAAGATTGTCTAATCTGAGTCCTGTGTACAGGTTTGCAATGTAACTGTTATCCTCTGGGTACACCGGTTTCCTCCCACATTCCGAAGATGTATCAGTTTACAGTTTTTGTCAGTCACTTTGGTACATTTCTCGAAACAGAATTAACAGTTGCACAACAATAAGTGCATTTCTCAAAACATTTAGTACAAACAGCACCACATACTGGATTACCAGCAAAAGCCAGTAATTTGTTGAAAATGCTTAGTTCATGCCCCAAAAGTAAGTATTTATGTCAGTGAATATGTCAGTGCCTTCAGAATTACAATTAGTTGGGTCATTGAGTATGAACCAGACAGTCAAAATGTTAAGTCATGTCATATATCAACACACTCTGAGAATGTTTTCTACTGCTCAGGTTTTGATGATGATTGAAAATACAAGGGTGACCTTTGTATGTAGCGTATATCAAATTAAACTGTACAAACTTACATATTACTGTATGTGGGAGATTGATTTCAAAAGATCTGACATGATTCACATTCATTGATTTTACTGTTTGTACAGTAATTTATTGACAGACCATGTCAATGCAATACAGAAAAGAAAAACAAAACTTCCATAACACTTCATTGCACACAGAAGAAACTACAAAATCAGAAACATTAACATAGGAAACAAGCATGACTGTAAATGCAGTGGTATATAGAAAAGTACAGTCTAGTCTTTTTACACCTTCTGACATGTTGGGCCAGAGATTCTCATCCACATCACAATGGACATCTTCCCTTGCAATGCAGCGTGGAAAAAGTCTTTTAGAATGTCTTCTCCAGCCTCTGCAGGCGTCTGCTGTAATGTTTCACATGCTGCATCCATGGCTGCCAGCAGAGTCATCTGAGTATGTGGCTGGTGATCATAAACATTGCAGAGTACAATTCCTCAATTGGGTTTAGGAATGATGAATAGGGTGGGAGAAATTCCATTGGCATCCTGTTGTGGGTCACAAACCATTGCCTGATGATGTTTGGGTGGTGGAAACTCATGTTATCCCAGATTACCACATATTTTGGTAAATCATCTTGACTAAGAGCTCTCTCGTCATCAGGGATGAGGTCCCTGTAGAGTGTGTCTATTAAGGTGAGTAGATGCTGGGTGTTGTATGGCCATATAATGGGAATATAATGGGAATATGAGTAAGCACACCTTGCTCTGACACCTTGCTCTGGCAACACACATAGTAATGTTTCCTCCCTGCTGGCCTGGCACATCAACCAAAAATAAACTTAAAAAAACAGTTACGTTCTCGACCAAGCATAGCTAGTGGATCATCTAGTAAAGTGCACAAACCTTTGCAGATTCCTTTTTTCATTTTATTACAGTGTTTTAAAATGTATGCACAAGAAATATGTTCTGTTTAAGGGTAATCCTTGCAATAGCTGTTAGTACATTCTAAAAAATCAACAACAGATCAGGGGTATGTAATTGTATGTAATTAAGACTGTAAATAAATTCAAAGATACCATCATGTTATCATGGGTTAACAGTTCTTAATTCAGTTGATCCAGTTTGTTTCAGTGTTATAATATGTGATGTATTATCATTAATGCATCGTATAAGAATTTCAATTATTAATACACTTTTGTATTATTATATTTGTTGGTGGCATGATGCATTCATAACTGTGGCTCTGAACTTGCCTGGTTTTACTTCAAACATCAAATGACCTTAAATTACGGTTGTTGTTAGTATATTTCTATTATCCCTATGAATTCTGTCTGCTCAAATGGCCTGTCATGAGTTCGTGTAATGGATTTTATTTATTTTGTTGTGTTTTATATAAGCTAACTTGAGCACACTTTTTAATTTAATATTAACTGTAAAGTAGAGTATGCAAGAAGACTATAGTATTCCAGCTATGGCACACACTTGGATGGCAAATGTCATCAAAAGTCAGCACACAAGTGCTGCATCTGCTTTAACTTCACAAGAAAACTGATGTGGCTCATACACCATTTCTCACAAACTTAATTTCATGAATATGTGTAAATGTGAAGTGCAATATCATCATCAATGCGCCATGACATTTGTCATGACAAGTGATTTTTAATATGTGACATAAACTCTTATGTCATCATTTGTTATGACAGCTGTCGCAAAGTATGTGTTATGCACATAGCAAGCATGACATCAAACATTAAACATCTGTCACAGTAAAATAGACTAAAACTGTCATGACAACTCCTAATGCAATATTACATGTAACTGTGTAACCATGATGTAGCATGGTTATTTAAGCCTTCATATTAATGAATCTATATGAACTATTTTGAAATATTTTGACACAATTTGCATTGAATTTTCCAAGTGGATTTACCTTTCGAGTTTTAGCTGTAGAGAGAGAGAGAGAGAGAAATTTGTATTGTCACCCCACCACCACCACAGTCCACCATTATAAACAAAGTCCATAAAGAAATGGTTAGCCAAATTTAATAAAGAACCTTTCTGGCTTATACAAAGCCCTGACCTTAACTCCATCAAACAAACATGAGAGAAACTGGAATGCCAAGAGTGAGCCATGACTTGTCCATATTCAGTGCTTAATCTCACAGTTATGTTCCAAAATCTAGTGGACACCCTTCTCAGAAGAGTGATGACTATTGAAGCATACACCTTCCCAAGCAAACCTGAATTTGATGACAATTTTGAATTAGCGTTGGATTAAATTTGCTCAAATTTTGAATCAGAGTCACCATTACTAACCAATCCACACTACAGTGCTACCATAGCATCAGTGATTCACTGAAGATTGATATGTGAAAGAATCAACAGAAAATAAGTCGGAACCCCTATTAATCTGAGCTCCTTTTCTTATGTAGAAGCAGCCAGGAGCAGGCTTTATTTTGAATAAACATCTCTCTCTGTCTCAGCATGTTCCATTTTCTGACTAATTAGGTTCTGCCAACCTGTCAAGGTCACAGGCAGAGTGCTAATGAAGTCGCATGTTCATCCTGCTTCTACAAATACTGTATTATCAGTTGGACTCAGGACAAGTAAGCCCATTGTTTATTATGCATACATGGTTGCACATTAACATAGTACAAACACATTTTTGTTTGAAAAATATTGTGATTGATAAAATGTGACGAGTCGTGTTCATGAATTTCATACCACGATGCATGTTTTTTATGGTCATTAAGCTCTAAGAATATTTTGTAACTGAAAGTACATACTGGCACAGTATTGGTATTGATCATCAGGATGCCACGTAATGGCTCATGAGTTGCATATCAGACCCGAAGGGTTAAAACCTAATTTGTGACATCACAAACCGAGGTTATTTGTAGTGCTAATACAGAGACGTGCTGGAAATTGGAAATAGGTCAAAAAAAAGAAATCACTAAGTTAATTTTATAAATTTGACCCCAACAACAATCTATATGGAGTTTTATTACAGGTGTTAACAGATTATTTTTAACTAGCAAAGTACAATTTTTGTGGATAGAATCACAGATCTGGACAACTGGTCAACCTTCATGTTGCAGTCCCCAAGTGGGACTTGGACCCACGAAACTGCTATTTCTAGCAGCTGGCTCTTACCACGGGGCCACTGGAGCTGCTAAAGTTCCTTCATGCCTTCATAGTTTGATTATGTGTATCTTTATGTGCAATCCTTGCTTTGTACATCCCCCGAGAGAATAATCTGTATTTTTTTTTAATAATTTTTAAACATAAGCACTACAGAAACACAATAGTGTAGAAGTAGTAACATGTCCATCCTGTGCTTATTTTCGAGAGACAGTGGGATTTTTTTCACTACACCAAGACATCTATCAAATCTTTCTCCGAATGACAAAGTCATCTGAAAAGTACATCGATTCAGAGGATAAGGTACACAAGGTTTTAGGTCTGCAGAGAGAGTGAGACGCGAGTTTCAGAAAGAACTATCTAGCCACTTTAGCAAGCTAGTCTCTATTGGAAAATTAAGTATCAAATCTTTCTTCTACTAAATTCAGATAAAACTGAAGTATTACTTGTTGTATTACTTGGAGAAGTTGAGTAATCTAGTGTTAAAAATTAACGCTTTCTCTGTCACCCCCAGCTCAGTAGTAAAAAACTTGGGGGTCACAATGGATTCAGACCTCTCTTTTGAGGCACACATTAGTGATATCACCAGAGTTGCTTTTTTCAACTGCATAATATCTCAAAAATAAGAAATATACTTTGTGTTAATGAAGATGAAAACTTGATCCATGTGTTTATAACTTCAAGGTTAGATTATTGTAATGCCATTTTTGCTGTTGCTCTGGTAGATCCTTTAACAAGCTTCAGTTGGTCCAAAATGCAGCAGCACGAGTGCTTACTTCAACCAGGAAGTTTGATCACATTAGTCCTGATCTATCATGTTTGCACTGGCTGCCAATTAAATTTCATATTGATTATAAAATATTATTACTAAAATATAAAGCACTACATGGTCTGGCTCTACTGCATTTGAGTGAACTATTTCAGCACTATAACCCAAAAACCTACAGTAACTCCTCTTATTGGACTGCTGTCCCTACTCACTCGTTCCTTACTCTATATACTAGTTTTTTATTTTCTATTTTTTGCTTTACTTCATTTTAGCCTATATATTATTCCATTCTAATTTAACGTAGTGTATTTTCTTTACATATATTCTTTAATTCTTATATTTAACATCCAGGCTGCCCAAGGAGGTTGGGTCACTATTTGCGACTTGGTCCTCCCAAGGTTTCTTCCCTATAACGTTAGGGGAGTTTTTCCTTGCCACTGTCGCCTCAGGCTTGCTCTACTAGGGCTCTGAGCCAATATATTTGTAAAGCTGCTTTGATAAAATGCTGTGTTGTTAAAAGCGCAACATACTGTAAATAAATTTGACTTGACTTGAAATGGCAGAGGAATAATGCAACAATAAGAATCAGCCATTTGGCATCACTTTTTAGATGACTAGGGCATTCAAATCACAAGTCCAAGTTGTTTCATCGGTGGCTATTTGGCCAAGTGGCAAAAGTATGTGTATGTGTATGCCTCTTTCAGTACAGGTGCACCTTGGATTACAATGATTCAGATTACGATATTTTGACTTAATGATGGGAATCTGTTAAAACACATAAATACACATTCAGCAGAAACTGTATTCTGAATTATGAATTTTTCTCTGGACAAGTGGCAATATGGTACTCTCCCGCAGATGCAGGGCATCCGGACAGCAGCCAGCTGACTGAGCTGAGCATGTTGTTTTTGTTTTTCACTTTCAATACATTATTCAATACATTACATGAAATGTTCAACGCTTTATTATAAAATAGGTTTTGTGTTCTGTAGGTTAATGTAAGTGTTTTAACATGTTTAAGGAAGGCTATGGTATGATATACACAGTATAAATAAAACTATTTACGATACATTCAACCTACAATGTGTTTACCGGGATGTAAACCCATCGTATAGCAGGGATTACCTATACTGACCCCCTGGTGCAGAAATATTTGCAGCTAAACATTTCTGGTGACTGTTGATTACTCCTGCGCCGAGGAATATTCTGTAAACTGTATATAATATAAGGAGCTCAGATAAGTGGTATGCCTTAGTTACTATAATGAACTGGAAAGTTGTGAGCTCAAATTCTAACTCTGCCAGGCTGCTAATAGCATTCAATTGCTCAGTTTGATCATAAGTTGACCAGGGTAAGCGTGTTTTCTAAATTCTGTAAGTTAAATGCTAGGCAACATGCCCTAATGGAATGAAGTTCTCAATTTGAATGCAACATGTTTTTATTTAGGCATACTTGCACACAGCAAGGAATATTTTGTATAAGGAATCCTGGACAACGGAACACATGTGGACATGATCATTCACATACATTCATTCAGTCACTTTGCTTAATCATGGACAGGGTCACAGAGAGCCGGTGTCTAGCCTGCAGCAGAGAGTGCAAGACAACTCTAGACGGGGAGAAAACCGGAGTACCCAGAGAAAACCCATGTGGACATGGGAAGGCCATGCAGACTCCAAACAGAAAGGACGACAGCTCCACCTGGAATTGAACTGAGGACCTTCTCGCTGTGAGGTGACAGTGCTACCTACCGAGCCACCATGATGGCTACTCCCACAAATACACACATAAAATATGTCTTTCCATCATTGTGAGTAACTTCCATTAATAAACCATTAACCTTATAATGACAAATAAGCTTGATCACCCACACACACAAATATGATAGTACACATGAGGAACAAGATCTGAAAAAAAAAAACATGTCAAAGAGATGAAGCCCTATCAATTGCACACAAGACAGGCAAAAGGGCCAGTCAGAAAGTCTCTATTGCTGCAACATTATGATGCAGAATTGAAAGTAGGTGGGGTCCTCCCCAGTGTCCAGCTATATACAGTATTGGATAAAGAGTTTTTGGGTTAAGCTACATGTCACCTGTGGTGTGGTACAGAGTGAGCTGAAATATTGATGAGCTTATAATTGCTTGGTCTTCCTGCACTCACTTGTGAAGCTAATGGAGCATGCATACAGTGCCTTATTGGGGTCTGATGTGATATCTATTGGAACATGTCTTTCACACACACACACACACGCACACACACACACACACACATAGAGCCTCAGGTATGGCTTCAAGGTAAAGTGCATATGAGCATGATGATGACTCTAAGGAATTTCCAAGGGTCCAAATTGGGAGGCTCCTGCATAAAAACATTCGCTGTGGAAATGTAATAGTTCACACATATATTAGAGGAACAACTCCGAATTTGATGCAATTTAGTGTGATGCTGTTTTCTTTGGCCAGCCACTGTACAGCCACACTGCATTCAGTGTGATTATGGAGTGAGTTTTTCCAGACTTTCCCTTATGGTCACCACAGACGGCAGTGGAGACCCAAGAGATCGTCTCATTTCCTGTCAGAGTTCGCACACACATGGATACAGCATATGTTAATTCAGGCCTCCACATCTGGTCTCCTCTCACTTTTTCCTATTCCGACCTGAACGAGGTGTGTGTGCCTCAAGCAAGAGTATGGGGAATTGATGGAATTCAGGTTTGTCATATGCTGATGTAGTGATGTAGAAAGAAGTAGTGCAGCCTACTCTACTAAAACACTGTGCGTGAGAATTCCAGTAGGTCAGCGGTTTCTGAAACACTCAGACCAGTCCGTCTAACACCAACAACCATGCTACATTCACTTTAATCACCTTCCTTCCCCATGCTGATTCTCACTTTGAATTTCAGCAGTCCTCTCCATGTCTACATTCAAGAAAAAAAGTACTCACAAGACTCACTGGTCAGTGCTTGATAGGATCATCTGGGATCTACCTGGGATCTACTTGTCATGCCATTTATCAAATAAATATATGTCATGGAAGTGAGTTTGTGATTTTGTTTGGTATATTTTCTTTAACTTTTATTATTTGTTCCTTCCTTCAAAACTTGATGCCAACCACCAGCTATTTTCAAACTGCAACACATAATGTCAAAGGGAAGGTCAATGCACTGAAGAGGATTTGTTGTAACAACATGTCTATATGAGCTCTCAGAGTTGTCTGAGATTGAGAAAAGGTTGATATGTTATATTTACTTTATTCAAGTAAGAAAAATTGTGTATTTCCTACAACAGTGGTTGAAAAGTGTTCAAAAACAGCACAACAGAAATTAACATGTCACTGCAATATGTCACTGCTGGTATACCAAATAAACTAGCCAAATTTTGTGCTGCTTACTTATGAACAGATCGTGTGTCATTTTCTTATTGTATAATTCATACTCCTTTGCTTGTCTTCTACATTCACTATCAACTGCAATTATACACTCATTGACAAAAAATGCACCCAGAAAGAAATGTGAGATTGCTGCCTTCATTTGCAGTGTGTCATGAACGAGAACCCTGGACAGCTATGGACTGAAACCATGTCATCTTTAGCAGCGAATCCAAATTCTGTTTGGAATCCGATGACGGTTGGGTTTGAGTATAGAGGCCTCATGATGAGCGCTTCAATCCTCCCTTTGCTGTGGAGCGACACACTGCCCCAACTGCTGGTATGATGATATATTGAGTCATCGTGTGTTGCTTGTCATATCAGGGCTTCCAAATGGCATTTTTCAGCAGGACAATGCTCACCGACACACTGCAAGGAATTTCCCAGGAATTTCTCTGCCAGATTGCAACACTTCCTTGGCCTGCCCGGTTGCCAGATTTATCACTAATTGAGCATCTATGGGACCAGCTGGGATCATCAGCTCAATCATACATATATATTTCATGTGATTCCAACAACTCCTTGGTGAGGTTTTTTGTTTGTTTGTTTTTGTTTGTTTGTTTGTATTTCAGTGAGTGTGTAAACAGTTTCGAGTCTCTGTCTTGTGACCCATTGTGTCTTCTGGCTGAACTTCTGTGGTATTAGTATTACCAGATATCAATGCTCCCAAGACCCTTCAATCTTCTTGTTTAAATGCTTTAAAGACCAGATCTTAAACAACTAGGCAAGTATGAATTTCATGGAGTTACAAATACAAGCTAAACCCATGGGATACTGAAGTTTATCTCATTCTCAGCTCATGAGCTGCTGCTCTTTGCATTCCTTTCCTAAATAAGAAGGTTGTGTCAGAAATCATGACTAGAGTGTTTCATGCCCTCCCATCTCCCCATGCTTTCCCTGTCTCCATGACTGTAAGGGATGCTGATGGAAGCTGGCTAATTGGCATCCTGCAAAAACTTAGATAGATCTCTAGACATATACTTTTTTGTGTGTGTGCTCCTCAGGGCATGCTCACAACTCCCCACAACAATAACGATGACAACAACAAAAGTGTATAAGCTTGTGTGTGTTTAGAACTGTGGTGCAAGCAGTCTTCAGCTTCCCAAAGAGTCCAGACTCAGCAAAGTACATTTCCCAGAATCCCAATAATTATTGTGTGTGTATATAGTGCTGTATCAAAAAAGGTAATGTGTCAGGCAGAAAAATCTTATGAAGGAAGTGCCACCTGGCACTACTCTTTATTGTATGACCATGTCCATGATCTTTGAAATATATACAGAGTCATCTAGCAGTACCTGAATAAACATAGCATTTTTATTATTTAATTCTGTGTTGTACTAGGTAGAAATATCTAATATGCATTATTGAAAATAAATAGTAATCAACTAAATCTTTGAAATGTTACTTATCCTGATGTGTGGTGCTGTATGCTCTATGTGCTGTATATGCTAAGTTTAATAATTTCATTCAAATTAACACTCAAATAATCTATCATCAGTGCTGCAGGATCCTTTGTCTTAATTGTACCTCCCTCACATTCCTGCCATCACTATAGAGCTAACCAGGTAGCTAACTGTTATTAATATAAATTGGTTCACATTTGTCAGTATGAGTGAGATTTAAATAACAAAGTGTCAGTTTACATGGTCTTATCCTCAGAAAAGTATCTAAGGGTAGCCTGTCAAAAACGCCATAGCAATAACATTGGCAATACTAGCTAGCCAGCTATCTAACTAAAGTGGTGCTTGAAACTTTGTGAACCCTTTAGAATTTTCTATATTTCCGCATAAATATGACCCAGTTAAACAAATGAGACAAAAATATTTACTTGATCATTTATTTATTGAGGAAAATGATCCAACATTACATATTAGTGAGTGACAAAGTATGTGAACCTCTAGGATTATCAGTTAATTTGAATGTGAAATTAGAGTCAGGTGTTTTCAGTCAATGGGATGGCAATCAGGTGTGAGGGGGCACCCTGTTTTATTTAAAGAACAGGGATCTATCAAAGTCTGTTCTTCACAACACATGTTTGTGGAAGTGTATCATAGCACAAACAAAGGAGATTTCTGAGGACCTCAGAAAAAGAGTTGCTGATGCTCATCAGGCTGGAAAAGGTTACAAAACCATCTCTAAAGAGTTTGGACTCCACCAATCCACAATCAGACAGATTGTGTACAAATGGAGGAAATTCAAGACCACTGTTACCCTCCCCAGGAGTGGTCGAAAAACAAAGATCACTCCAAGAACAAGGCGTGTAATAGTTGGCGAGGTCACAAAGGACCCCAGGGTAATTTCTAAGCAACTGAAGGCCTCTCTCACATTGGCTAATGTTAATGTTCATGATCCACCATCAGAAGGAACACTGAACAACAATGGTTGCATTGACAGGGTTGTCAAGGAGAAAGCCACTGCTCTCCAAAAAGAACATTGCTGCTCATCTGCAGTTTTGCTAAAGATCACGTGGACAAGCCAGAAGTCTATTGGAAGAATTTTTTTTTTTGTATGGATGAGACCAAAACAGAACATTTTGGTTTAAAAGAAAAGTGTTTATGTTTGGATAAAGGAAAAAAAAGCAAAGGTTCACATACTTCTGCCACTCTCACTATTTAATATGGATCATTTTCTTCCACCCACTAATATATGTAATATTGGATCATTTTCTTCAATAAATAAATGACCAAGTACAATAATTTGTGTCTCATTTGTTTAACTCTGTTTCTCTTTATCGACTTTTAGGACTTGTTGTGAAAATCTGATGATGTTTTTAGGTCATATTTATGCAGAAATATAGAAAAATTGTAAAGCGCTCACAAACTTTCAAGCACCACTGGTATGTAAGGTTACTTACTCCAGAATCTACACCCAGGTTTTGCTTGCCCTCTGAACACACACCCTGAAATGTCAGGCGTTTGCATGGCTGGGGGTAAGGAGACACTGTTTTCTGTTCCTGTGTAATGGCCCACCTAATCCCAAAGGCACTACTGGAACCTGTTCAGTTCCTTGCTCAAAGACCCAACAGTGGCAGCTTTGAACATAAGTGAGATTTTAATCTTGGAACTTCCGGAGTCTAGTAACCTTAACACTAAGCTTGACCATATATACAAATACATAAAGCGCTCACAAACTTTCAAGCACCACTGTATGTAAGGTTACTCCAGAATCTACACCAGAGTTTGCTTGCCCCCTGAACTACACCCTGTGAATGTCAGGCCTTTGCATGGCTGGGTAGGAGACACTATTTCATGTTTCCTGTGTAATGCCCCACCTTAACCCAAAGACACTACTGGAACCTGTCAGTTCCTTGCCAAAGACCCAACAGTGGCAGCTTGACAGAAGTGAGATTTGAATCTTGGACTTCCAGAGTCGAGTACCTTAACCGCTAAGCTGACATATATAACATATATACATTTCAGTGGCTATAAGGTTTTTGGGTATAGAAGAAATTATTAAACAATTGAGAGCATTTTTGACAAGATGCAAGGATGCAAACAAATGAATAATAATTTTTATAACAACCTACAGTTTACATTATCTGTTAATGACAAAAGAGTGGAAAGGGAGGAAATCTTTATTTTGGCACGTATTTCTTTGTAAATGTGCAGTACGTTCTATGTATTGTGGAAACTCTCTGTTTGAAGCTGTTAAAGAGAGCTAAAGCAAAACCAAAAAGAACGCAGAAAGTCAATTTGAAATGCTTTCGATGTTTTTTTATTTTTTTTTCAGGGACATATTGTTTTTATACAATTAAACTAATGCATGAATAAATGCATCGAATGTGTTCCTATTTAATTTTTCATGTGTTTTTTTTTTTCCCCCCATTTTGTTTTTATTATAAATCACAACCATCTTACCCATTTGAATGAAAAGTTGATTCTTTGAAAAAACAAGGAATTACTATATATTTCAAATTTCACAAAAACAATGTTTCGTCAAAAAAGACTGGAAGGGATCTGCGTATTTCTCCTCTACAGTTTATAATATCATTAAATGATTAAAGGAATGTGGAGAAATTTCAGTGGCATAAAGATCAAGGACGCAAACCTTAGTTGAAGACCCAGTGATCTTTGATCCATCAGACACAGCACTGCATCAAGAACTGTCATTCATAAATAGCTGATGTCCACCATGTGGGTAAGGGATTACTTTGGCAAACCTTTGTTATGCACTACAATATAGAATTATATTCACAAATGCCACTTAAAACTTTATTGTGAAAAAAAGAAGCTTTATATTAACCATGTCCAGAAAAGTTTTTGAATTCTCTGAGCTCGGAGGGCATCTGGGATAAGGCCATCACACAGTGGAAATGTGTATGTTGGTAAGACAAACCAGATTTCAGAAATGGAGGCAGTGTCGCTGCAGCTTGCTCACTAGGGCTTTGATCTAATATATTTGTAAAGCTGCTTTGAGGACAATGCTGCGTTGTAAAAAAGCGCTATATAAATTAATTTGACTTTGACTTGACTTTGCTCGACAAGGACGAAAATGACCATCCAGACTCTTATCAGCAGTGCCAGTCCAAACTGCCAGGATCTGTTATGGTGTGGGGTTGTGTCTGTGCACAAGGCAAAGGTTATTTACACTTCTGTGATGGAAGCATTAATGCAGAAAAGTACATTGTGAATTTTAAGCAACATATGCTGCATTCAAGACATTTATTCAGGGACGTCTATTATTTTTTCAACAAGACAATACAAAACAACAGGCTGCACACATCACAAAAATTATGGCTGTGGAAGGAGAAGGTACAGGTAGTGGACTAACCTGACTGCAGTCCTGACCTGTCCCTCAAGTTTTTGATGTGAAAAATGCAACACACTGTAATGTTGGACACCATAAGACATGTTTTGCAGGACGAATGGGACATTATGACACCTGAAATAATTCATCACTTGACATATATTCGGTGCCAAAACTTTTAAGTGTTGTGATAATAATAATAATATAATAATAATAATAAATAAAACCTTACATTTATATTAAATCAAACTGGCAAATGTTGGCACAAATCCATGCAGTAAAGTAGCTAAATTATGTTTCATCTGTAGTGCTTTTCAGTTCGTATAGCAATAAAATGACTTGTTGAAACTGGTATTTTTTATATGATTGAACAGCAGATAGAGAAGCCTTGGACATGGAAAAATAAACATTTAGAGAGAAGCAAGATTGAACTTTTGCTCTCAGGTCCAGGGCCAGTGTTTGCTCTGCCAATAACCATCACAAGCTAAAACTAGAGAGCAGTTGTAGCTTTCATAATTACTTAGAAAAAAAATCTTCTCTTTTGGTGTGTTTAGCTTGGCACCATAATTGGGACTTAAAGCTTTGAGAGAAGAGACCATGAGCAAAGTATAAATGGTTTTGTAATTAACACTGTGGGTTTTTGCTGGCGTTATGGCCCATATTTAACTATTTCTGAGAAAGCAGGATCAAATCTGATATATGACCCTATATATATATATATATATATTACAAAGGATGAAGCATATAATTTAGGATCTACTTACATATGCTGTTGTATACATGCTTGGACACACCTTCTAAGAACATTTTCATATCTCCAAAGGGGAGGTTAGCACAGACTGAGGGGACAACTCTGGAGAATTTAAGATGTCCATAAATAATCCTCTTTTTAGTTTAGGTCTCTCTGATTACTTGACTCTCTCTTTTCTGTGGTTCAGAAAGCAAACGTATCTGTAGGCCTAAGCCGCTTTGTTTGAGTACTATTTGGAAAGCTGCACAGATTTTAAGCCACAAATTGTATTTCTTTGTTTCTCTGTTTTAGAAGTTATTTAGAAGTGTTAATATCTACTACAGAAAACAAATTATGCTGAAAATTACTCTTTGACATTTTATTTTTTAAGTGTTTAACTACCTTGTCACACCAACTAAGAAGACAAATTGTAGACACCAGAACTATAAAACTACAGTTGCAACAGAACTTTTTGAACATACCAAGTGAAAATACCAAGGTTACTGCATTAAATGTTTTGAATCTTTAATTCTGCACTCAATTTCCCATAATGAGAAAGTGAAAACAATTTTTGAATTTTTTGCAAATTTATTGAAAAGGAAAAACTAAAATATTGCATTGACATAAGCATTCAGACCCTTTACTCTGTACTTAGTTGAAGTGCTCTAGGTCAGGTATTCATAAAGAATATCTCTAATTTTCTCGATTCAACTTTCCCTCAACCCTGACCAGTCTACCTGTCCCAGACACTAAAAAACAGCCCACAGCATGATGCTGCCACCACCATACTTCACTGGGCAGATGGTATTGGGCAGATGATGAGCAGTGCCTGGTTTCCTGTAGATATGACGCTATAGAATTGACGGCAAAAAGTTCAATCCTGGTTTCATCAGACAAGGGAATCTTGTTTCGCAAAGTCTGAGAGTCCTTTAGGTGTCTTTTTGCTAAATCTAGGTGAGCTTTCCTGTGTCTTTTACTGAGGAGAGGTTTCTGTCTGGTCACTCTGCCATAAAGCTCAGTTTGGTGGAGTGAGGCTATGAGACCTTATATAGACAGGTGTCAACTTAATGTACCACAGGTGGACTTCTATCAAGGTGTAGAAACATCTCAAAGATGATCAAGAGAAATGGGAGGACCCCAGAGCTAAATATCAAGTGTCATAGCAAAGGGTCTGAATACTTATGTCCAAGTGAAATTTTAGTTTTTCTTTTCAACATATTTGCAAAAAATTCTAAAATTCTGTTTTCTGTTTCACTTGTAGTTCTACAATTACAGGCTGTAGTCCATCTGTTTCTCTGCATGCTTTGTTAGTCCCCTTTACTCTGATCTCTAAGAGCGAAGTCATACTATTCCCAGTTGCCTTGTACCATGCCAGAGCATGATTGTCCCCCCTCCTCACTCCGCCATGGACCTGCGCTCACCTTGTGCTTAAACATTCTGGGTCCTAGCATGCTTACATTATCACGGTGTGAGTCTTTGTGGAGCATAGATGCACACAGCTTCATAGCATGGTTTCAGTCCACCTCTTCAAGGATGCCTGAGCACATTTCAGTGTTCTGGTACAGAGCAATCACACTAGTCAAACAAACCACATGTTGGGGGTCAAACATGCCCAGTCACAGGATGGATTGCCTAGTGTGAGTATGCTTTAATAGTCAGGAGCCTCACAAGACCACCACAGATGAGGTACTATTTGGGTGGTTGATCATTCTCAGCACTGCAGTGACACTGATGTGGTGGTGGTGTGTTAGTGTGTGTTTGCTGGTATGATTGGATCAGACACAGCAGTGCTGCTGGTGTTAAACACTGTGTTGATTCACTGTACACTCTGTTATATGAGTCTGTCATATTGCTTCACCATGTAGATGTAAAGTCAGAGACAGTAGCTCATCTGCTGTTGCACAGTTTGTGGTCGTCATCCTCTAATCCTTAATCAGTGCTTACAGGATGCTGCCTACAGGATGCTGATGACTGGACATTTCTGGTAGGTTGACTATTTTCAGTCCAGCAGTGACACTAAGGTATTTAACAGCTCCAGCATCACTGCTGAGTGTGATCTAGTCATATCAGCACAACACACACACTAACACACCACCACCACATCAGTGTCACTGCAGTGCCGAGAATGATCCACCATCCAAATACTACCTAACCTGTGATGGTCCTGTGGTGGTCTTGGCCTTTAGAGAACAGTGTTAAGGTGACTAACAAATTATGTAGATAAACAGGTGGACTACAGTCTTTAACTGTATAACTACAAAAAGTCTGAGGCCATTAGTGAAAATATGTTGCAATTTTCTAGAATTTCATACAATATTTTACATTCTGTTGAACTAACCAGTATGACAAAAAATAATATTTGGTCCCCTTCTGTTGTTAGACAGTGTGCTCTCAAGCTGACTTGGACTGGAGAAGTTTGGGAAAATGTGATGATCTGATATCCTAGTATTCCTAACAGCAACTTGTGACGTTAGTGAATGTTTGGCTTTCCATGACTTCAAGACCCTCATAAATGCTTGATAGTGACAGGTCAGATAATTGTGGAGTAAAGATAGTTGGGACTCCTTGATCATCTTTTGTATTCAAGGAGTTGATCCAAATCTTTGAGGTGGGTTTTGGTTCAGTATCCTGCTGTAATATGGATCCTTCTCCAAAAACCTTGGTTACTGGCATTCATATAGATGTTATTATATTAACACATACTATCAACCAAAATGTGGTTGCACACCAAATAAACGTCTTCATGGCAACAGTATTCCTTAATAACTGTGACCTCTTTCAGCAGGATAATTGGCATGCCATATTGTAAAAGTTGTTCTAGAATGGTTTGAGGAACATAACAAAGAGTTCAAGGCATTGACTTGTTTTCCAGATTCTGTAGATCTCAATCTGACCGAGCATCAGTGGGATCTGCTGGACAAACAAGTCTGATCCATGGATGTCCCATCTTACAATTTACAGCACTTAAAGGATCTTATACTAACATCTTGGTGCCAGATACCACATGATACCATCAGAGGTCTTATTGAGTCCTCAAGTCTAAGCCTTCACGGGGACCTACACAGTAAAACTAAAACAGTATTATGTTGATTAGTGTACATTATGATTTAAGTTAATCGCAAACTGAAACAGAACTCTGAAGCATGTTACAAACATGCACAGCTTATGTTTTCAACCCTACCTATGTGATCTTCAGTCACACATAATGAATCAATTTACATAACGCCATTATATACTGATTTACTAGAACTTAAAATACATTTATTTATTGTGTAAAATATTCCATACACTCCTGCAATACAGGCTAGTATTGCTAAATCATTTATCTTAATTGTGCTTTAGAGTTCATACTTGAAGTATCTTTATATCAAGTATCCTGCTATCCTATTCCAATGCATTATTTTTCCATTGCATTTACTAGAAAGGAAATGGCAAGGACAGAATATGCAGGGTTAGTGTGTTTGCCCTCATCCTAACACAGATGGCATCTAAAAATTGGTGAAACTCTCTGAAACAAAGAGCAAACACACAAATATTCCTGCCCCTCCGAGACACCCATCCATCTTCCCCCTGATCACTACCTTCAGAGAAGGTAACCCCAGTGATATACCGCTGCACGTATTGGCAGAGTTTGCATTTCACAAGCATTGTATATGCTTTATCTTAGGTAGGATTAATTTCCTGTTATCTATGACTATGCCATTTGTCACAGTCTGCTTAAAGTGCAGTTACACAACTGAGTGTCATTTGTTTAAAGGCAAATTGGATAAACTATGAAACGTATGAAATATTCCTGCAGTTGGAAAGCAAAAGTGCTCTTATTTTGCTATTTACTTTTTGGAAATCTACCCTTACATTACTACCACCACCCTCAGCACGCCATCTCTTGGTTGGCAAAGCCACATCAGAAAATATTTTCAAAATGTCTGTGTGCAGCTGTGCCTCCCATTTGTCAAATCTTGTCTTCGGCTGGTGGAAGTCTGCATCTTGAGGGCCGCTCTGATTACAGGGCTCAATGTGTGACGATAGTCGGGTTGCCATACAGCTCTCTCCCAGGCTAGGCACTTATCATGTGGGAGTGAGCTCTCCCATTTCCAAAAATATACAAAAACGGCACCTGGACTTCATCAATAAATTGCTCTGGCTAAATGCATTGTTGCAACACGTTTGTAATTTAGACACTTGTGTATGTAATTAGTTACATCATTGAATTGACCTTATGTAACAAAACTTGTTGACAGAGATGCAATTTCAGCCCTCACTGTAATGCCAACCACTATATTTATATATTCACATTGGCTACAAACAACCGAATCAGGTCATAAATTAGTGCTTCCTGTGGCAAAATGATAAATAGCTTTTATGGTCCCAGATCAGCAGTTCTGCATGAGAGCTATGTTCAGCACTCACTGTGCAGCTGATTTATGCTTAGCGTGGAGTAAATTGCATTCTTCACACTATTTGTGATGTAATTATACACTTACTACCCTCTGATTACTTGACTGGGGAGCTAGATGCAGTCACAAGCCAACAGGTCACAAGCCAAACACACAATTTGCTATGTCACAATATCTGGCAGTTGAGGAATGTCTGCATACAGACCGCAATGAAAATTGCACCCAACCCACACACACACACAAGCACACACAGAGGGAGCTAAATACGTACTGTTATTTTTGAACTACTGTAAATAAACAATGATTTTGCACACAGCTGTGAAATGCATAGAGGTTCTCTATTATCACTTACTGGCTACTGACCAACTCAGCAATATCCAATAGAATGCTTACACTAAAATTTCCCAGCAGATTCAACTTATGAACCATAATTATTACAGGTTTATAGTATTGCATGTTTTATTTCTGATTTTGGTTTTAAAATTTGACAAGCAAATTTCTTTGACTGTGTTGATATCTGAAGGAACTCTAAATGTACAAAACTTGGTTTATACAGTGCATTTGACTTGATTTAATAGAGTGAAAGAGTTTATAGAGTGAATTCGTTAATTTTAAGTGTGTGAAATTTTGCTAATATATTTTGTTTTGTGGAAAAACTAAATGCTATGTATTAGGAACCACGCAGTTCCATGGCCCAACACTAGAGGGTAAACATGCCAGGATGTGGTAAACATGCCAGGATTGGGACAGCAATCCCTAGCACGCATGCGGCGTTTAGAATAGATGCTAATTACACCTCACTCAAGACACCTGCCTGGTGAGGTATTTAAGGCAGTTCACACCCTTGACCTACTTTGATGCACTGAACTTCGCAGTGTTGGCTTTAGCTAGGGAAAGACAGTATTTGCTTCTCCTTTGAAGAGAGGAATTGGCGTAGAGTCACAAGGTCCGAGGTGGAATAGGCTAATAGCTTAATATTGTTAGGGTCAGAATTTGTTGCGACTGAATCTTTGTTTTTGGCACACCTTGATCCTCCGACCTGCGTTAGCTTGGTCGTCGTAGCGATGCGAGCCTCTGCTTCCACCCTCTCAACAGCCATTGATTATACTCTGTAGTTGTGAGTTTATTTTAGTGAACGGATGTTGTATTGTGCCCCGTTTCACTGTTTTTGCAGGTGCTGTACTTTGAGCAGTGCTGTTCTGTTGTTTCTTATAATGCTCATTCCACTTGAGTGATGTCAGCTCCGTCACCGCAACGACATAAGCTTCTGCTTTGCTTCTACCCAGTTTTCATTGATATATTTGCTTAGTATTTGTTATCTTATTCTAGTGATCGGGTTCTCGCTTTTGTTTCCCATTCCCATCCCATTCCCATAGTATTATTCTTTCAAAAACTACTATCTATTAGTACATTATGCATTACTTAAATTTAAACTATTAACCTTCACAAATCATTACCTCACCCATATTTAACCTCTACAGAAAGCATTCATGAGCTGTAATTTTTTAATCCTTTTGATTAGCTAGTGCTATTTTCATGAAAGCTCTGCTCATAGAGTAACTAAGTGTAGCTGTAGGGTTATCAGGCAGATTCTCGGGACTTAACTCTGGTCAGGCAATTATTCATTAAACAGATGAATAATCAGCCCCTGACATATGGGACACATTAAGATTGCATATGTGTCAGCAATGGTCACGTCAATCAAACCTCCTCTGTTCACAAATTGTAGTCTGCAAAAAAGATTAAGAAATGATACAGAAGCAGAGAATGATAGGCAATATGCATTACTAATTATATCAGTATATTTGTAGTCATTTTGATTATTTTGTTTGCTTTTCTGTATTTTTTCCCATAATGCACAGTAGAGCTGATGTGACTGTCCATTCTAGGTTCATGAATGATTGAACACTAGTGAAGCAGGAAGAGCTCATAAATAAACAGCAGTCTGTTCTTACCAGTGCCTGGACTGAAGCACTACGTTACTGTGCAGGAAGCATGCAGACAGACCTCTGTACTTCTCTAAATAAAGCATTCCACACCATGTTAATGTGCACTGGATATAATTTTATGCAAGCATCCCTGAACTGGCACTGATACATTCTGGATGGAGTCTGATACCCTCTTCATGTGTTCATGAGGATGAGAATGCTACAGAGTCACTTTATACCCTATGTATACTCCATCAATATACACACTCTACTACACAGCAACACACACTTTCACTCTTCCAGACAACTTCTACTATGTGCCTAGAATGTGTACACTGACTGCATGCTGATGAACTCGTCTCTGGGTGCTCATGCTTCGAACATCCATGCTGGAAGGTAAATAAATTGTCATATTGCAGTTTGCTACACAGCCAAAACATTTTTCGCCTCTGTCCATCTGCCTGTCTTTTGGCAGCAGTCATAACCCAAGCTAAGTCAAGATAAAATGATTTCAGTTATTTCCTCTATCCAGGGATAAATGGATAGATGGATGTTTCCTTCCTTGCTAGGAATTGCTACACACAGATCTCCAGAATGTAACTACTGTATGTGTGAAAGAAACATTTACCATACACTTTATCATAAATCTTGTATCCAGACATTTTCACAGATAAGACTTTAACCACATATTAATACCTATTTTGATTTAAATCTGATGTGCACATGTGACACCTTGGCAACAACCTTTCCACGTTGTACATCTCTTTTTCTTATAATTAGGAGTTTTGCTGTGGCAAAACAATAACATTTATGGCAATACTGATTAAGGGAAGGTTGGTTGGCCAAAAATCTGTATTGGTTATAAAGTACATAAGTGTATTTTGAAAAGTCAGTCCTCTATATCCACAGGTCCTACATCCTCAGGTTTAACCAACAGTGCACTGAAAATATTTAGGAAAAAAAAAATCCAAGAAGTGAAACCACATGAATCAAGTCTCTCTACCGCACACATTGTTTGAGCATTGTTTGCCTTGCATCTCATTTGTTAACATGTACAGACTTTATTCCCTTAACAATGCAGTATAACTACTACTTCCATAGTATTTACATTGTACTACCTATTATTACTCTAGAGTACTCTAGAGATTATTTAAAGTATGTGAGAGGATATTTTCAGGTTAGTTGCAAACATTAGTCCATTTCATACAAGGGACATGAGCACCTGAAGACTTTTAAACCCACAGTGGCACGGTTGTGCTAACGGATTTGCATTGGCCACCCTGAGACACTGAACTGGATTAAGTGTGTATGGATCACGTGAATGAATGAATGAATGAATATAAATAAAGGTTAAACTAATGCTGTTGATTAAATGTGTAATACGACCTAATGTTATGTACAATTGTTTGAATGAACTGTTGCATTTATACTTGTGTAATGTGGTTACATGAATCTCAGTCTCCTGAAGATTAGAGATAATATATATGTATATATTATATATATATGTATATATGTATATATATATTCATTACCATTGTATTCTTACAACTATATATATCTTATATTATTAATATTAATATTATCAATATTAATGAAGCTGTAAGGGGTTCCAGTGCCTACTTCAGAAAAGGGCACAAGTCTAAGGGACACCAGTCCATCACAGGGCGGGTAAGTGTTTCACTGCCGGGGGATAATCTGCCGACCGGCCTACTGTCCATCAGACACAAAACCAATGTCTCACCTGAGTGCACCAAGTTTATATTCATCCAAATCACTTTGGGTCTTAACTGAGTGTGTTCTCTGTACAGAATAATAGGAAACTTTGTGTTTAAGAAGGTACAAATTCCAAGTGTATCCTAGTATATGCTTATCACTTCAGTTCCATCCACTATTACAGAAAACTGTGATGCAAGATGTCATAAACCATATCAGAAAAACTATTTGCAATTATCGAACAGTTTGGCATGTATGTGATGTGTGTGACAGTGTTTAGCCATACAAAATTCCATTGCTAAACTAAATATGCAAGCTTCACATACCAATCCTGCTTGACTACAGTACATCTGAGGTAAGGACAAAACTGTGGAATTTTCAGTTTTGGCTGAGCTACTGGTTTATGATGCTCAGATCTAAATTAAATACTACTTAATGCAATTGCACTAAGATGGTTGGGGTAAACGTTGCTTTACAGTTATCCTTAGAGACACCGCTGCAATTCCTAACATAAACTTAGAGATTGTGGTGATCATTTTTATCATGTCTTGGAGAATGACTACGCAAACATGGAGCTTAAAGGTTGGTCTGTTTCAGCGATTTATGCAACAGCACAATAATCATGACCTGGAAATATTTCTCCCAACACAACACTACAATACTCAATGGCTCAGTGGTAAGAGCAGCTGCTGGAAATGGCAAATGGGTGGGGCTTGCAACATAAAGGTCGGGTGATGTGTTTAGGTAATGCTATGATGGGCTGGCACCCTGTCCAGGCTATACATCTGCTTGCGGCTAATGAATTCCGGGTTAGCCTTCAGACCCTCCCCCAAGAACCTGATAAGCAGGGGTAAAATGGGATGCTTTGCACAACACTAAAATACATGGCCCAGTCTTGGTTTTTTTCCACGTGATTCAAAACAAGCTTTTGGACTTCTATTTTTATGCGTTATGTTTATACACTCTCCTTTCCTGGCTCACCAACATGATGAGTGCTTCCTGGAACTTGTTGGCGATGCTGTTGTGTTTTTCCCGTACCACAAAGAAGCAAATAAAACCCTGAATTCTAAATATACATAATTCATATTGTGGTTAACTGACAGTAGTACAAAAAGGAGTCAATACATTCAGACATAAATGTATTAAAAATGACTTGTTGTACAAGTGAAAAAGTACATGGAAGTTCTTGAATGACTTTGAATGAATTATTCTTCTCTCAAACATATATGTCTAGAAGTGTTTGTTGAAGAGGTGACAGTGACCAATAGCTGAGACTAATAGGTGAAGCTAATTGGTTGTTGTGCAAGTGCTACAAGATTTGATAAATGTTGCTTGTCAAACATGAAAAGTATTCATGAAATGGGATATCAGAGAAAAATGCAAATTTTACTGATAATTGTGTCAAGATTATCAAAATGTGTAATAAATATATTACACTGTTGTTATTTAATGCCCAGTATTTTTTTAGTGTTTAGTCATGCAAGAATAAATCATTTTATTAGTCTGTAAACTAACAATGTTTCAGCTATGCATGAGACACATGGTGTGGCTTTTTTGTTGCCATTTTATTCTTTGCTACATCAGTGGAACATGCTCTCCACTGTGACTTTTTGACATTCTGTTATGCTTTGATTCACCGTTACATACTAAACAGTTTTCTGACACAAACTGTTACATTGTCCCCATGGTCACAAAGGTTAATGTCATTTAGCTTTCCAAATGGCTGCTGGTATTTCTGCTTTGTCTTCCGGCCCTAATTCCTTTATGGCGCAGTGTGAGACCTGCTGAACACGTTGCTGAATGACGGCCGCCTGAGCTGGTGTGAAAGGGTGCCTGGCATGTGGGCTAGTGTAGGTCTCGGGGCAACGAGATTTTGAACAGAAAGAGGGGTGGCCCAGGCAGGACAATAGCCCCAGTGTTGGGAGAGCCAGAAAAACGGGGTCAAGAATCAAAATGCGAATGACATTAGCAGTCAGCAGATTGATACAGCACCATTGATTCCTGCTCCGGACACCCATGATCTGAATTGCAAATAGTGCAGTGCTTTGGCCTTTCTGTCGTGCTGCCTGCCGGGTGAGGGGTTGTTCCCACAGTGATCACCCACAGGTTGTTCCTCCTTCCCCTCCTATCTCCCCCTTCCATTTCTTCTTCCCATACTCATCTCTCGATCATCCAGCCCTCCCCAACTTTCTACCCTATTCAACCCCAATCCAATAGACCAAAAAAGAAATAAAATCCTCCCAACAGCCGGTGCAGTCTCCCAGACTTGAGCCCTCTGTAGAGGACATAGCTAGCTCATTGTATGTTCCATTGTGGAAAAAGAAGGACATGGGGACACAGCGGCACTGAGGTATTCCAGGCTCTCCTGTCACCATTCACTAATAAAACTTAAAAGGGTCCCCTTGACTGAAGATTGGGAGGGAGCAGTTGGCCCCAGTTAAAGCCCAATTAATGGGCTCTCTTTTTAGTCCTCTGTAAGCGGGATTTGTGTGCTTTTCTGAGCTTTCCTTCTCAAAAAAGTCAATATGCCTATTTGTTATAAGCTTGGGCTAAATGGCCTGAAAGTGCTTTTTTGGTAACTACTGGAAAGCTTTACTTGGCCCTGTCTGATATTGCACATTAAGTTGAATTGATTCTAGGAAAAAAAATTAAGTTCTTTGTTCTCACACACTAATGAGCATGAAGTTCCACCCAGGGGATTTAGCAAGCACCATTAAGTGCTCAGTCATCAGCAGTGCACTTTATAATCGGAGGTGTTCAGAGCGACTGTATTTGCAAGATGCTAGCACATCACTTATTTATTTTTCAGAAATTCTAATTCTAAAGATCTGTTGTGTTGTCATTTATTGATTATTTGATTCTGTGCTTCTTCACTCATGACTTAGGATAGAAAAGCCTGAAATAGTATTGTGGAACCATACTGTACCATAAATATACCAATCATATATTTAAAATCTGCATTCCAATCTCAGATTAAAATTAATATTATTGAACTGTTTGTTCATATGCATCAATAGGGAAAACAAAAACATCCTCAAAAAGCAACATGTCAATATATCTTCAGGTGCTGGCCAGACTCTGAGATGTGTACAGAATATGTAAAGAGCAGTATCTATAAAGATTGTGTTGTAAAATTGCTTGAGGAAAAATGACATCTCATAGTGGTAAAAATTGCGTAGTCACATTTGGCAAAGCAAAATTGCACCCATCAAAGGAAGTCACCAAATTTAACGTTTGTCTCTTTGATGCTTTTTTTCTTACAGCTCACATTAGACAGCAATAGCTTCTTCTCTGACATCCTGCATCCTGCAGTGGTCTATGTTTGTCATTCCAGACAGCTCTGTTTTGTGTAAGACCCAGTGGCAGCAAACTTCAATGGCTGGCAGGCCTGTGTTTGTGGTAAACACTGATTGGCTATTCATTAACCCCATTTGTAAACATTGGACCAATTTTTTTTAATTAGCCTAGGAATGACACTCATGGTGAAAGAGAAAAAAAATGCAGTACATAACATACTGCCGAGAAATGCTGAAATGTGTATAGAAACAATCCCAAGCAAGAATTTATGAAAAACACAAGTACATATTTTATGATCTTGAAATGAAATTCTATTTCAAGATCATAAAGATCTTACAATTGTAACTTCATTTTAATAGTGTGCACTAGTACAAACACTGTAAATAGCATACCATTTTTAAAATGGAGCCGACCCAACTGAAACCTGTACATATATCTAAGTCCTTGCTCTAGCATTCAGCTCTTGGGACCTTGCAAACCAAGACTTTGGCTGTACTACATGTGCTTAAAAGAAGTTTTAGAATGGGCTCATATAGATCCTAACTTATCGTAACCTCACTAGATTCACTGTATACAGCGATTATAACTTTCAATCACTGTCACAAGGACCTTGAACTCCCATACTCCAATAATTTTTTTGAGATTCAGCTTTCTGCATTCATGTATTCATGAAGTAACCTTCATTTACCATTTTCGGGTAAATATGGGAAGCAATGGGGCTCATTTACATCTTCAGATTAACTGTAATTTCAGATTAATTGTAAACTAAAAAGAGGAAGCTGCGTTAAAGTGTGTATACCATGGTCTCTCAATCCTGGTTCTAGAACCCCACTGCTCTGCATGGTTTAGTGTTTTCCTTACTCCCAACACACCTGATCCAATTACTAAGCTCATTAACAAGCCCATTACTGAAAGTGAGCACAAAGTGGATGTGTTTAAACAGGAAAAGCACTAAAACATGTAGAGCAATAGGGGTCTAGGACCAGGATTGAGAAACACTGGTGTATACACAGGGTTATATACTGTATATGTACAGTATAGCTACAATATATTTTTAAAACGAGCCCCACAAAACTCTAACTCCATCTCAAGAGCCTCTGGTTTATTCACTCACTGTGGGTGATTAGGGAATAATTATCTACCTTTTGAAGGCGTAGAACAAAAATCACATGTTTCTTAAAAGATCTCCCAACGTCTGTCCTGTTTTGAGACAAGAAATGCTTATTGACAATCATTACTGAATATCGATCTACTGCGTCCTACTTTGCATGGGTCTGACTTATAAAACATTTTATTTCTTCACATTGAGTTAAAGCTGTAGGCGACCACAAAAATGTCCATTCTAAATTTATTATTTTGAACAGATTTTAAACACCTTCACCAGGGCCAAATTCAAAACACCCAGTCTCTACTCGGCAAAATGTCATTTTCATGTGTTACACTCTCCGATGCCAAAAAATACTTTTTATTTGCCACTAGGTCCTGAAGGGTATGTCTTAATGACATATAAAACAAACAAGAGTGTGCATTTAAAACTCATTGATAGTAAATAAATTAACATCAGGGGGCATTATTTTGAAACAAAATGCATCTGTACAGTACACTTGCTCTGACGTTCTGTAAGTGCTGCTCACTGGATGATTATCTAGTCATTTCTATTATTAGTAACCAGTATTAGGAAAAATGTGCGCTAGTCAATAATTCACCGTACTACTACAAATAACAGAAATAATTGTTAAAACATCTTGAAACACAATTATTAGATCAATGTAATCAAAACAACTGTATAATATTTATGAGAAAAACAGGTCCACCCTGGACATGCTTTGTCATCCTGTTTATTCTATTGGATGTTATCCAAGGTTGATTTGAAACCTTGCATACATATGCAAGGATGGGTAGTTGAAGAAAACAAACAATTCCACTGTTTTATTGGCAACTGCAAAAGCCACATTCTCACCAGTGCACATTTTAAAAACATGGATAATCCCAGCATCATCTCCCTGTCAACTTGGGTAGAATGTCATCTAGCTATTACTAAGAGAATATCCTGAAAAATACCATGCCCCTGACTGCCCCCTCCCCCCTCGGCATATTGATTGGCAGTTGGGTGCAGAAAATCAACCCCAACCCAGCTGCCAAAATGGAAGTAAGCTGAAAGAGTATTAGCCCATCTCTGCAGAACTCCATTGACTTTATGCTTCCTAATAGAGAGCCACAGCTCTGATCTCCCCTGGGAATAATAACACAAGTAAGGAGGAGAAGCTCTTCCTTTATGGTCTGTGACAGGCTTTGACAGGAGCCCTAAATTTAATCCTCAGACCCGCTGCGTTGCAGAGGAGTAGAGCAGCAGGGTAGCTGCCCCTCATGTTGAGGTGTGGCCTGACTCTGAGACTGCCAGAAAAAATCTTTTAAGCTGGTTGAAATATGAAATATCTTATTTCATACCAGCACACCTATGACACTGATGAGAATGTAAGAGGCATGACTTACAGAAATTACACCTAATCATTCCACAGGTGACACAAATCTCAATCCAGGACATGCAACAGATAATACATGATTTTAATCAGTAATTGCTTATCATATTGTGACACTTACAAATAGTGTTGAATTAGTATTATACTGTATAAGTTTATGACTAGATTAATGACACTAAAAACTAAAAACTAACTTTTTGCATGGTTTGTATTTGTGTACATAAACAAAGCTTTATTTTGTCACATCTTAATAGAAAAGACTCTGTTCAAGTCAGGGTTTGCTGTAGCATCTAGAAAAGTAAAGACGTATGATTATGGATAAAGAAAAGTCTTTCTTCTGGCAAGCCTGTAGAGTGCTCTGTTGGCATGAAGTTAGCATCTATTTGTAGATTTGGAGACTTCTGTAAATCTCCAGCTGTGTTTTTTTTTTTTTTTCGTTTTTCATTCTAACTATCCTCTGCAGTGTGAGTGCGGACAGCATACACTATACAGACAAAAGATAGTGGACACCCCTTCTAATTTTTGAGCTCTGCTATTTCAACAATACTCACTTGTAACACATTCATGATATAAATATCCCACTTCTGACATTGTGGGACTAATAAAAGATTATCTTATTTTAAAGCATACACTTCTGGATCCTTAATAGACAAATGGTGTCAGTAGAACAGGTTATACTGAACACCACGGAGACAACAGGTTTCTGCTACCAACAAGTCAGTTCATCAACTTTCTGTCCTGCTGTCCGTAAACAAAGTGCATAGAGATTCAGAATGCTAAATTTGAGTACTTGGCTGGCTTGCACCGAACCTTGACCTCAGCTCCATCACACACCTTGAAAATACACTGGGATGCCAAAAGTGAGCCAAAGCTTTTTGTCTACTATCATTATTGACCTAACAATAAGGTTCCAAAATCTAGTGGAAAGCTCTTAGAAGAACAAAGCCTGTTGTAGCAGCAAAGGTAGGGGCAACCTCCATACTAATACCCATGTTTTGGATTTAAATTTTGGGTGTCCACAAGCTTTTGTCTATATAGTGTAAGTGTATGTCCACTAGCAAGCAGTTATAATATATCAATGGGAACATGATTTATTTACATTTTATTCATAATGATCTCAAGGAGTGTGACATGCAGTTTAACAAATTAACCACAAAGATATTTTTATAACTATTTTTGTTTTGTCTTCACCAAGACTTTTCTGTTAGCATATTCATAAGCTGATTATGTGGAGCAATTACTGAGGTAATGTTGATTTGCTGTGGAAACTAAATTACCAAGTGAGTGGAGTGTGGTCCCAGAGGAGGTCAAATCCAGTCAAATAAGACCATTTTATTCTGTTCTCAGATATACTAGATATATAATAGATATACTAGTTTAGTCATTAAAGAGTGCTAGACAATCTTTGGACTGTAAAAAACTGGATGCTTTTGTGTCCTCTCATTTCTGCCTCCTTAGTTCATTAATTAATTTGTTTGTTTTCTTATCCCCTTAATCCTGGTCAGGGTACAGGAGACAGGGCAGAAGGCAGGAACAACCGATAGGGCACCAGTCAATCTTAGGGCACACAGACTCTCACCCTAAGGGCATTTTAGAAACAGAAATTAGCCTAACACGCAAGTCTTTGGAATGTGGGAGGAAATCAAAATACCTGAAGTAAACCCATGTGGGGGGGTGGTGACATGCAGACTGCACACAGGCGGATCCAAGGTCGGGATCAAACCAGATGCCTTCTTAGTTTCCATATGTAAACTACAATAAAAATGACAATACTTAATGGTCATTACATAACACTAGTTTTGAGTAATTCAGTAAACCATAACAAGGACAGTGAAATAATCGTAAAATAACTCTTTCAGCTGTTTTTCTATAACCTCTCCCCACCAGCGTCCCTTTGGGTGGATGTACTGTAGGCATTAAAATTGAATCTGAATAATGTATGTATCTCCTGTTACATTCTTTATAAGATTTCGGCAGTCAGTCCATCCTCCCAAGCTTTCACTCATGGGTCTCCCGGGGCCTGGTGGGATACCTCTACTTTGAAGCAGGCTGAGAAGCCATGGAGAGCAGACCCTGCCTGGAAGACAGGAAAGGCTCTTTGCTTATATATTACATTTCTACTGAAATGTGCCACTGCTGTTTTTAAGGGCAAATAGTAGTGTATTATGCACAGTGGGCTTCCTTGTACCAACATGTTGACTTTTGCAGACTTTCCCCATTTATGGTGTCGTATGTCTTTGCAGGTGTAGGAATGAAAACAATGTCCATCACAAATTAAAGCAAGGTGCTTATCTTTAATGTTGTGGAATTTTTGATAGAACATCAAACAGGTTATAGTTAAAAAATCAACAAAAATTACAAGATGCATTATACTGGACCTCTGCATTACTCAAAAATGTAGAAGTCTCCCTACAGTGCCGTCCACTAGTACCGGTAATATGCAGCAAAGGACTTTCTGTTTATTGCTTATTCATAGAGGAGGTTTGTTTGTTTGTTTATTTTGATTTACATAAATTTCTCTATCAGCATCAATGGCCATTTTAGTGACAGACACACAAGGTATACAGTGGTGCTTGAAAGTTTGTGACCCTTTAGCATTTTCTATATTTCTGCAAGAATATGACCTAAATCATTATCAGCTTTTCACAAAAGTCCTGAAAGTAGATAATGAGAACCCAGTTAAACAAATGAGATAAAAATATTATACCTGGTCATTTAATTATTGAGGAAAATGATCCAATATTACATATTAGTGAGTGGCAAAAGTATGTTAATAGTTAATTTGAAGGTGAAATTAGAGTCAGGTGTTTTCAATCAATGGGATGACAATCAGGTGTGAGTGGGCACCCTGTTTTATTTAAAGAACAGGGATCTGTCAAAGTCTGCTCTTCACAGCACATGTTTGTGGAAGTGTATGATGGTACGAACAAAGCAGATTTCTGAGGACCTCAGAAAAATGTTGTTGATGCTCATCAGGCTGGAAAAGGTTACAAAACCATCCCTAAAGAGTTTGGACTCCAAAAATTCAACGTCAGACAGATTGTGTACAAATTGAGGAAATTCAAGACCATTGTTACCCACACCAGATACTGAAAAGAAAGGTTCACAAACTTTTTCCACTCACTAATATGTAATATTGGATCATTTCCCTCAGTAAATAAATGACCCCTCCCCCAATGGCAGTGATCCAGAATTGAGTCCCAACAGTGCCATTCATATTATCTGAGACCATTCCTGTAGAGTAGAGTGGGCTTGGGGTATAGGTCAATACTACAACAGTGAGCCTGCACTGCACTGGGTACATCCTTGTCTGAAACCTGTGAATTCTGGGATAGCCTCAAAAGAAGCATACCCACCCCCTGCAAACCTGACCCTGATCCGCATAAGCATGAGACATATTGTCCAGGATTAAGCAGATAAGAAAGTGGTTGAATTAATGAATTAATGAATGAATTAATTAATATTGATTACTTCATATTACATAGGGCAAGTTATTTGTGCTCCAGCATTATGGAAAAGCTGGAAATTTATTGTGCTGACCAGGATTATCACAAGATAATAAGCACCAAATGCTCATGAGATCTTTCAAAAGGTAAATCTCTACCAATCATTTTTTCAGCATCTCATCAACAGGTATTGTATTTTTATATTTTATATAAAATCCATCATAATTAACATTAAGTAATTGATCTAAGTACTCTATTGTTTAGCTCTTCTATTTAACAGGCTTTTATGTTGACGGTTTTCTTTGTTAATTACAACATTTATCATCTGTTTTAAACTTTTCCTCCCATCTGCGATGCAGCGTCATGGAAAAGCTCAAAATTTACAGCACAGCAAAGGCTGTCTTGAGTTAAGTTACGTCTGCACATTTGACAAGTCTGAGCAGATTTGCATGCATAGGAACATTGCAGGGAACATTGTGGCTTATCTTTAATGCTCCTGTCTGAGCTGAGATCATCTCTACGTCTGAGTGGCTTCAGCCTGGGTGTGAAGGAAAGAGTTTTCCCTATCAATCTGAGTACTTCACCCTGCCCAATTTAATCTCATTTTTCTTATCATCATGTTCTGTGTGAAAGGTAATGAGGAAAAAATGTTTGTGTGTGAGACAGCATGTGATGATATCAAATGATCCTTTGCATACGTGTTCATGCAACACGCTACATTTTCATCATTCATATGAACTCAGTGATACATTTTGCGTGATATTGTGTGGTACTGTTTATCATACAATCTCTTATGTAAATTTTGTCAGAACACCTGTGTGGCTGTCAGTAGTTTACCTATTGGCCTGGCACTTCAAAAAAGTTCCAAAACCCAAATAAAACGAGGAATGAGTCTCCCCCATCCATCCTTCTTTCCCCCAAAGCATCAAACACAGCTGGATAAAACAGCACATCTTCAAACAAGGTGTGATTGAGCACCCAGCTGCGTTTGAAGTGGAGTGTGTAATGATACATATCCTCTACATCCAGAGTTTCCATTCAGTGAGGCCCTCCCTATGATGTTGGCCATCAGCAAAGCAATTCTTTAATATGTTCACAGTCCCTGCACTACAGGTTTATAATCAGCCAAAAAAGATAAGATTGTGCAAGTTAAACAAACAAAACATGTCCTTTCTGTGGTTCTTGTTTGCTGTCTAGTGCTAAAGTCTAGAGCTGCTATTAGTTTATTTCCCATGTTCACTGGCATGTTTACTTCTGATATTTAGATCACATGAAAACTGTGCACCAGTGTAATTACAGTGTTTAAACGAGATGATAAAATTGTATTTATTTTTCATTTAGGTTTAAGCTTTATTTACAATTGTAAATTTGCAATTGTAAGAAAATAGAAGACATACAAGACCATTGATAATCTCCCTCGATCTGGGGCCCCATGCAAGATCTCATCCCGTGAAGTCAAAATGATCATGAGAACGGTGAGCAAAAATCCCAGAACTACACGGAGGGACCTGATGAATGACCTGCAGAGAGCTGGGACCAAAGTAACAAAGCAACCATCAGTAACACACTACGCCGAGAGGGACTCAGATCCTGCAGTGTCAGGCGTGTCCTCTTGTTTTAAGCCAGTACATGTCCAGGTCTGTCTGAAGTTTGTCAGAGAGCATATGGATGATCCAGAAGAAGATTGGGAGAATATCATGTGGTCAGATGAAACCACAATAGAATTTTTTGGTAAAAACTCAACTCGTCGTGTTTGGAGGAAGAAGAAGAAGGATGCTGAGTTGCATCCCAAAAACACCATACCTACTGTGAAGCATGGGGGTGGAAACATCATGCTTTGGGGCTTTTCTGCAAAGGGGACAGGATGACTGATCCGTGTTAAGGGAAGAATGAACGGGGCCATGTATCGTGAGATTTTAAGCCAAAACCTCCTTCCATCAGTGAAAGCATTGAAGATGGAATGTGGCTGGGTCTTCCAGCATGACAATGATCCCAAACACACCGCTATGTAAAAAGCATTTCAAGGTCCTGCAATGGCCTAGCCAGTCTCCAGACTTCAACCCCATAGAAAATTTGTGGAGGGAGTTTAAAGTCTGAGTTACCCAGCGACAGCCACAAAACATCACTGCTCTAGAGGAGATCTGCATGGAGGAATGGGAAATACCAGCTACAGTGTGTGCAAATCTGGTGAAGACTTAGAGGAAATGTTTGACCTCTGTCATTGCCAACAAAGGTTATGTTACAAAGTATTGAGTTGAACTTTTGTTATTGACCAAATACTTATTTTCCACCATAATTGACAATTAAATTCTTTAAAAATCCTACAGTGTGATTTCCTGGATTTTTTTCTCATTTTGTCTCTCATAGTTGAAGTGTTCCCTATGATGAAAATTACAGACCTCTCTCATCTTTCTAAGTAGAATAACTTCAATGGCTGACTAAATACTTTTTTGCCCCACTGTACATGCCTACAGTAATGAATGAAAATACTGCACAAGATCAATGGATAAACACTGGCAATAAAATGACCAAAAGAAATCAGAGAATGATCAGTTACTTTCATTGTGACACTCATACAGGATTGGCCATATAGTGTATCATAAAAATTTTATTGGTTGCCATTCTTCTTAAGTCAGTCTTAGAGAAACAAACTATAGCACAAAATATAGGATTGTAATATTCAGGCCAAGGGGTTAACAGAACTTATTTGTATTAGGTTTGTTGCCCCACAAGTTTGCAGAATCTAAAGTTCCATGTTTTCCTAGAATGATTTCTCAATATTCCAAAGAGCGTCTTATGTAACTGAATGCTTGGCTTTCTCTGTCTTCACATTGCCCTTAAATTCTTGATGGGGTTTAGGTCAGGTTACTGTATATGAAAGTACTCTGGCTTGACCTCCATGTCACTGTAAAGCCCAGGTCTGGGTTTGCTGCCACCTACAAAGTCGAGCTTCTTGGTTGCTGGCAGAACAAGTCCAGGCTGCAGTCTCTGGTTACAGGCTACAGTTTCTGGTCTTAGGGGTATACACTGCATCACCAGGAGCAGCAGGTTTCTAAGTCTCAGCGCTCCTCTAGTCTTGGAGTGTGGGGTCAGGGCTTCTCCCACATTATACTTAGGACGGCATGCAAAATACTTGATTTTATTGACACAAAAATGAGGCTAATAAAGAAAATGTTGCCTAAAATACTAAATAATCATACATTCTCAGTGTGTGTAAGATGACAAAATCTTATAAGATACTAAAGTAATATTATTGTCCATTTGAGATAATTTCACTTGCAACATTCTTTTTTGATGCGGAAGGAAACCACTAAAACATTCATTCATTTTTACTCAAAAAAGCTCCCCAACCATCTGGGTGTTTACAAAGGAAATCAATCAGTTTACAGTACAGTCAATTTCCACATTCTGCTTCATAGCAAGGTTTGTGTTTTTGAACAGATGCCAGGCCTCTCTGGTTTCACCCTGAATAGGGGGCTTTCGCCATGGCTCTGTCAGCCAAGATATTTCTTTCACTCCACCAATTTGATGCACCACTTCCAGAGGAAAGCACAACATGTGTTGATTCTGGCATCATCCACCTCTCCTTAACCCACAAGTCTGGCCTTTTCCAGACCAGTTGGATTGGCCAACCACCAGTGGAGAAAAAGAGGTGGAAAAGGGTATAAGCAAGTGAAAAAGAAAGAAAAGGAGGATCAGCGGTCTTTGGACTAAAATAAGACACAGTATGCACAGGCTAAACATCTGTGGCCACCTGTTTAAGGCTTTCACTATGGAACAAAGTTTAGCCAGATTCAATAAACAGGGACAGAATTATGTTCATCTGCTTCTTTCTTTTTTTGATCTGTGAGCCTATGTCATTGACTGCATGCCATTATCCACTTGCTCATGCCAATAGAGGTATGTTTTTGGTCTTTAGCTTCAGAACTGGAACAAAATGGGACATTTAGGACATTCACAAACCATGAAGCAGAACAATGTGGCCAAATCAAAGTTTTACTCTAAGTTAAAAATAAAGGGGATGTTGTGAGCCAAGGTTTCAGATTAGCCTTGACTGGGATGTCCTAGAAATACAGGCAAGTAAACACGGGCAAGTCTTAATTACACCAACATTCTGAAAGCTGGATTGCTCCAACAAGACAAAAGGGATTTGAGAATCAGGGGTCCATACTCTGAACAAGAACAGATCACATATTACATATCTAACTGCAATAATTTGATACAAATTAATATGGTTCTACAATATTTTAGTAGGTTTTAAAAATAGGTTTGTTTAAAAAAAACTTTAAAAAAATGGTTATCAAGAGTGAATTGTATGTCTGTTGTTCAAGCTTACCACAAAAGTTCATATACTATTTATATTTTTCTTGCAAAAGATCAACTTTTTTTATTATCCTGCACATTTTCCATTTGCAAAAGGGTCCTGCAATTCTGCAGTGCACACAATTTTAAATAATCTATAAATTCTGAGTGATATATATTTGTTGTGATAGCAACATGTCTGAGAACAGCTTCAGACAATACAGTGGGGCAAAAAAGTATTTAGTCAGTCACTGATTGTGCAAGTTCTCCTACTTAGAAAGATGAGACAGGTCTGTAATTTTCATCATAGGTACACTTCAACTATGAGAGACAAAATGAGAAAAAAAATCCAGGAAATCACATTGTAGGATTTTTAAAGAATTTAATTGTAAATCATGGTGGAAAACAAGTATATGGTCACCCACAAACAAGTAAGATTTCTGGCCCTCACAGACCTGTAACTTCTTCTTTAAGAAGTTCTTCTGTCCTCCACTTGTTACCTGTATTAATGGCACCTGCTTGACTTCGTTATATGTATAATAGAAACCTGTCCACAGCCTCAAACAATCAGACTCCAAATTCAACCATGGCCAAGACCAAAGAGTTGTTGAAGGACACCAGGAAGAAAATTGTAGACCTGCAGCAGGCTGGGAAGAGTGAATCTACAATAGGCAAGCAGGTTGGTCTGAATAAATCAACTGTGGGAACAATTGTAAGACATATAAGACTATTGATAATCTCCCTCGATCTGGGGCTCCACGCAAGATCTCTTCCCGTGGGCTCAAAATGATCATGAGAACGGTGAGCAAAAATCCCAGAACTTATACGGAGGGACCTGATGAATGACCTGCAGAGAGCTGGGACCAAAGTAAAAAGGCTACCATCAGTAACACACTATGCTGAAAGGGACTCAGATCCTGCAGTGCCAGGTGTGTCCCCCTGCCTAACCCAGTACATGTCCAGGCCTGTCTGAAGTTTGCCAGAGAGCATATGGAAGATCCAGAAGAAGATTGGGAGAATATCGTGTGGTCAGATGAAACTAAAATAGAACTTTTTGGTAAAAAGAGAGCATTGAAGATGGAACGTGGCTAGGTCTTCCAGGATGACAATGATCCCAAACACACCGCTCGGGCAACAAAGGAATGCCCCCGTAAAAAGCATTTCAAGGTCCTGGAGTGGCCTAGCCAGTCTCCAGACCTCAACCCCATAGAAAATTTGTGGAGGGAGTTGAAAGTCCGTGTTGCCCCAAAACATCACTGCTGTAGAGGAGATCTGCATGGAGGAATGGGCCAAAATACCAGGAAACGTTTGACCTCTGTCATTGCCAACAAAGGTTATGTTACAAAGTATTGAGTTAAACCAAATTTATTGACCAAATACTTATTTTACACCATAATTGACAATTAAATTCTTTAAAAGTCCTACAATGTGATTTCCTGGATTTTTTTTTCTCATTTTGTCTCTTACAGTTGAAGTGTACCTATGATGTAAATTACAGACCTCTCTCATCTTTCTAAGTAGGAGAACTTGCACAATCAGTAACTGACTAAATACTTTTTTGCCCCACTGTAACTCAATCCAGGATCTTATAGAATCATCAACAATCAAATCCAGCTGTTACAATTCGCCATAATTAAAAGCTGGCAAACCGTGAAAACAAAAGTAAAAGGGTTTTATGGACTCAGTACGCAGTTTGCTCCAGATGGAAATGGTGAACCAAAAAAATTAATTAATAATGATGGAATTAAACCAAAGAGAAACGGAAACAAAACTGTACTTCTATCAGTTAGCAGCCGGGGGTTCGAATCCTATTCACTCACAACAGGGTCCATTTCTCTAATGTCTCGCCACAAGCTGGCTGGAGAGATATGACCTGAAAAAGAAAATATAAATGACAAATGCAAGCGCCGCACGGAGCTTAGCCAAAAACAAAACCACTCCTTCATATATAAAATGAAAATAACGAGGACGCATGCACAATTTGGCGAGATCCTTAGCGGAGCCGAGCGGGACGTGTCATATGAATGCTTCGCAGTGGGACACAGAAGGAGAGGCACGAGACTGAAAAAGCAGTGCAGTGATCCTCGCTGGTGTGGTGTGGGGTGGGGAGTGGGTTGCTTTAAATAAGCCCAAAGGGGCACGGTGAGGGAGACGCGGGGGGCTCGAGACGTCGAAGAGACCGAGCCGGAAGGCGCCGAAACAAACCCACGAACAGAGGAACAGGCGAAAAATGGCAGGATCTGTCCCTACACTCTCATCTACACCATATCTTAGCTCCGGATAAGGATACACCTGAAGCAGAAACTTCATCTCATTCATTCACACTCTCTTTCTTGTTCAAGTTGTCCTCATTGCATTGTTTCAGAGTTTGTTGTTGGACATTTATTTTCAGAGTGCCCTGTAAAAGAAGAATTAGTAGATTTTTTTTATCCATTTTAGCCCCGGAACACTCCATGGATCTGCATGAGGCTTTGTTGGAGCACTTGGGTGAGGATGTTTTGACATGAACAAAAAGGCTCACATTTCTGCTCCTAGTCACTTCCTAAATGGATCATCTATTTTCTCCCTTTCAGCATTAGCAGTGAGCAAACAATACATGCTTGAGCACACTGATGTCATCCCTATATGCACTGTTTTTGACAGCCCCATTAAGTTTAGCCAACCAAAACACTGACAATCCTGTGGATGTGGTTAAAGAGCAGTTCTCAGTGTCAACCTCTCAGTTTGCAGGTTGACACAGTTATTCAGACCTGTACTGAGGAAACTTGAGCAACATAGACTTGTATTTGCAAGTTGTTTTCAAAGTTAAATTTTTTTCTTCTCATAGTGCAACTATAATTATACCTCCATGTCCCCTGTTCTATTCTGATCATAAAATATCCCTCTTTGGTTTATACACATCTGACACTGCTTTAATAAAACAATTAGCTTGAAAGGCAAACACAAAGAAAGAAAGAGAAATTAAAGCAATGAGATCGAGGTGAAACCACTAAGCATCTGCCTTTCTATCATAAGGGAATCTGGGAAAGCTGAAAATAACAGAGAGACCCACAGTGTTTTTCTAAGGCTGGAGCTCACTGATGCAAAAACCCACGAGAAGTCCAGACAGGACAAAGATATAGAGTTTTGTTTGATATACAACCCCAAATCAGAAAAAGTTGGGACAGTATGGAAAAAAAATAATCACAGCGTGCCTTACATTTACTTTTACATTTCTTACATTGCAGACCCAATGACTCAAAATATTTTATGTTTTGTCTGGTCATCCATTCCCACATTTCACATTCCCTTAATTTAGGGCTAGTAATGAGGTAACAGAAAGAGTTTCCATTCAAGGCTGAGTCTTTAAGGAGCCAAGATGGGCAGAAGAACTCCAATTTGTCAACAACCACAAGGACAATGGCACAAGCCTATACTGAAGACTCTGTGAGCTCTGATAGTCTGATCCCTCAGACAGAACTGCATCAAATACTGTCATCAAGCAATAGCTGATACAACGATATGTGCAAGGGATTACTTTATTAAATCTTTATCAATAACTATATTATGGAGTTACATTCACAAATGCCACTTCAAACTTTACTGTTGAAAAAAAGAAGATTTATGCTAACCATGTCCATAAGCGGCATCGACTTCTCTGGAATTGGAGACATCTGGGATAGACCATCACACATTGGAAATGCATATTGTGGTCAGACAAAGCAGTATTCAATATCTTTTTTTTTTTTTTTTTTTTTAATGGACACCATTTGTTCCAGATCAGAGATAAAAAGGACCATCCAAACTGTTATCAGCAAGTTTAAAAGCCAGCACCTGTCATGGTATGGGGTTGTGTCAGTGCTCTTGGCAAAGGTAATTTACACTTCTGTGATGGCAGAATTAAAGCAAATCCAAGGACTCAAGATCCTAAAGTGACTCTGTGTATCAGACGAAATAATGCCAATATGCATATTTTTACGTTTATTTTTTTTAACTATTACTATAGACTTATTTGACTAGATAAATTAGTTTCATTCTTACATTTATCATTTATGCCATCCAAGGAGGATGGTTCCTTTTTGAGTCTTAGTCCTCCCAATGTTTCTTCCTCATAAAGTTTAGGGAGTTTTTTCCTTGCCACTGTCACCCTAGGCATGCTCAATTTGGGATTGTCCCTAGATATTAGAAGATAATCTAAAATTGTAAAGTTGATTTGAAATAATGCTCCATTGTAAAATGCGCTACAGAAATAAATCTGACTTGACTTAACATTGAGACTTTAGACCAGAAACCTTCAAGATAACATCTTTTTCAAGAACATCCATGCATTTCTCAACAAGACAATGGAAAAACACATGCTGCACACATTGCAAAGGCATGGTTACAGAGGGAGATGGTACGGGTACTGTACTGGCCTGCTTGTAGTCCTGAACTGTCCTCAACAGAGAATGTGTGGAGAATTTTGATGTGAAAACCCTGTACTCTTGACAAAATGGGACAAAATAACAACTGAAACACTTCATTGCTTGGTATCATCTGTGCCAAAACATCTTTTAAGTGTTGTGAGAAGGAATGACATCATTACAAATTGGTAAAATGCTTTACCATCCCAGCTTGTCTTGGGATGTGTTGCAGGTGTGAAATGCAGGAATGAATGTTTATTAACAAATGAAAAGAAGTTGACCAGACAAAACATAAAATATCTTGGGTTCATACTATTGCCTTGGAATAAAACTTTTTTCTGATTTGGGATTTTATGTAAAGTATATTTACAGGGCTTTTGTTGATGTTGTTGTTGTTGTTGTTGTTGTCTGTGTATTTTTTTACCAAGGTTCAGAGACTTATACTTACCTTAAACTCATAATTACACTTCTCTTTTATTTCTTATGCATCTCTAACAGATGGAGAAGATATTGAATGACCAAGTAAATAACTTATTAATCCTCTCTAAATGTGTTGAAAGGTCCAATGCTGACCATAAAGTACTGCCTGAAAGGTTGCCAGTAATGAAAAATGGGTTAAAAGGTTTGTTGAAATCATTCTACCGACTAAACATTTGCTTTTTTACAAGACCACTTGATTAACCAGACAACTTTCAAAATCCAATAATAATCAGATTATTAGTGTTTCTCCAAACTTACTCAGTGTTAATGACATAAGAGTTAATACCTTTTACTTCACATTTTGGCTGCTGTGAAAGATTTGAGAGATTAACAGTAGTTGATTCAAATCAGATGCTTCAAAGAGCAAACATCTGATTATGGAAGGCAGTCGGACCATCAAAGCTCGTTCTATAGGGTTTGTTATGACTGATTTTCCCCTCGTAATCATAATGAGTGTGATGCTTCACTCAAAGCTCTTGGCCAGGAAATATCACCTTGCTGTGTTGCGTTTTCCTTTTTTGTTCCTTTTGTAAACACCTGGCACCTGTTTGTAGTTCCTTTCGGAAGCCACCGGAGTAGGAGATAAGAGGCTGATTGTTTAGCCATTCCCCTTTTCTACGTACAAATGATTGAAGTGCTTTCATGTCCTTTTTTAGACTTCCTATGGCTATTTTTTAAAGAAAGAACCTCCCATTTTACCTGAGTTATCAAAGAAGGGCATCATTAAAGACAGATGATAGCAACTGCACTGCTGCTGCAATCATATGTTTCCAATGCATCAGAGATAATTAGTTATCGCAGGTTGAAACTTTGTGGTGGCTTCAACAAAGTGTGCAACCATGTGTGCCTCTACTGCTATCTTAAATTCAGCTACAGTATGGTTTGTGGCTTATTTCTTTAGATTAAGACAATGTTCAAGACATACTGGAGAGTTCAGAAGACTCCAAGTGTGTGTGTGTTTGGGGGTGGGGGGGATCAGGGTGCAGACATGATGAAACACATAATGAATAGGCCTGTATGAGCCTGTATGGCACCTCGTTCACCACATGACATGAAATAATACCTGCTCTCCTTGGGAAGGTGTGTTATTGAGACAGACAGATGAAGAAAGAGGGACAGAGATGATGCTTTCAACAAGAAAGTCAAATGTGGAAAGTCTAATTTTACACTTTTCTCCCTGGTTAAACTGCCATGATGCTGACCACATTACGTGGCTTCTTTCACATCAACATATATCATAACATATCACGTTAACATATATCCTTGCCACATTGTCATTGTGAAGACAACACTTTTAGAACCTTTACTACACATAACACATGAAATGCTATGTGCCTTTTTAACATTAACAATGTTATTTCTTTATTAATAATGTCCATTATTAACATTGACAACAGTATAAGTAAGTGTACATACATAGATTAAACATTTACATTTAGTAGATGCTCTTATCCAGAGTGACTTGCATTTGATACAATCTTAAAGAAATTGTCAGTTAAGGGCCTTCCTCAAGGAGCCAACAATGGAAGACTGGCCGAAGTGGGATTTAAACACTCAGCCCACAGTTCAGTAAACGTTTAGCCCTCACAATTTGAAAACCAATCTAATGTATGATGTTCCTGATCCACAGCTCTTGTTTATTTATATATATTATAGATATATATATATATATATATATTATATATATAATATATATATATATATATATATATATGACTATTATATTTAAGTCTATCAGCAGCTATTCATGACAGAGTTATAGTCGTAAGGGATACTAGTCCAGAGACACGCATGCTTAAGGCATCACATACATGTCAAGTCAAGTCCGATGTATTTATATAGCGCCTTTTTATCAATGGAGCAATTTTTTTTTTTTTTTTGGGGGGGGGGGGGGGGGGGAGGGGGGGGGTTTTGTCTCAAAGAATCTTTCCGCAAGTTTAGATTATCTCCTAATCTCTACGTCTCAATCCCAAATTGAACAAGCCTAGGGCGACGTGGCAAGGAAAAACTCACTGAGTGTTATAAGGAAGAAACCTTGGAGACCAAGACTCAAAAAAGGGCCCGCCCCTCCTTGGGCGGCGTAGATGATATAATCTAGAACGAAACTACAGTCATGGGAGTCATAGTTCGAATAAAAAGTGAAATTTGCACATCGGCATTGTGTAAGCGGGTATGGTGGGGCTGGAGCTGATGACGGAAGGCAAGCTTTAGTGGAGCTACCTGTATGAACATCATTTGTGGGGCTGGAACTGGCAACCTGAACACAGCTTGGAGAGAAAACAGAAATGTAATTAGTTATTGATTAAGATCACACTGTCTATTAACAATCACTGATGCCATGTGTAGCATGAGACCCCGGCAGCATTAGCTATAGCAGCATAGCTAGAAAGAGGAGAACTGGTAGGTAACACAGCCAAGAGGGATCAAATGAGACATTGGCAACCCCACGGGAGACAGAAGACAGCAACACAACATCTCTGATCACCATAAGACTCTTTGACTATGAACCCCCAGCTCTGCTCTTAGTCTAAGGCAAAGGTGCACGAGTCAAGATCAAGAGGACCGAAGCCCAGTTCAGCCAGACCGCCCACTCGACACTCCCAGCTAACGGACAAGGCAGGCAGGCCAGACATGACTCCAGACTCCGGCTCCAGTGACCCGAGCCATTCATCCCGGTCTAAATCTAGTCAAAAGCCTGCGCAAATAAGTATGTCTTTAGCCTAGACTTAAAATTTTCTAAAGTGTCTGAGTCTCGAATGACAGAGGGAAGTTTATTCCATAGTTGGGGGCCATGTATGAGAAAGCCTTTCCCCCTGCTGTTACTTTTTTAATTCTAGGAACTAAAAGAAGTCCTGTACCCTGTGAACGAAGTAGACGAGTTGGATTGTAAGACTCCAAGAGTACATCAGTTAAAGTAACATACATCTTTGGGTTACGGGAAGAATTGTGTTTGTGTCAGTGACCCACAGCACTGCTGCTCAGTGTGAGGTTTGCTGATGGCCGCAATAGCATCATACAACATTGCAAGCATAGCCTGTATACACCAATAATTCTATATGTGTTACAAATCGGCCAGGGAAAAACAGCTGGCTGGGAGGATAGAGGGAGAGAGGACCCAAGTGCAGAAGGAATAAGTAATAACCAACAATATAAAAATAGAACGGCCCCTGGGGAAGTCCAGCGGTAAAAACCGTGGTATGAACTGGTGCATAAATGATGAACACACGTGACCGGCGCGATGAGAGCGCCGCCCGCGCTGGAGAGGTGCAGGGTGAAGGCCAAGGCCAGAATTCGATCCGAGGATCACGAGTATGAAGGGTGAACTTCACCACTTGGCCACAAGGGGAAGCGAGGGGAGGAGGACTGATAAGGTAAAGGGCAGACAGAAGGGATGCACTTAGTGGACTCAAAAATAGGATTAAGGTGCCGTTAACAGGCTTAAAGGGTATGGGAACGAAGGTATAGAGCCTTGTAAGGCTTGCGCCAACAGCGCGTACAAGGAGGCTAAGGGAAAAGAAAGAATACCAACAAAAAGGAAGCCGATGCTTAAAGCGTCTAAGTCGCTACTGCGCACGCGCAGAGCGAGGAACCCCGACGACCGCCGGAGAAAGCCGAAGTATGCAGCGAATGTGCATACGCACACGCCGGGTCTCCACGAGTAGGGAAGGGAGCTCCGAGGCAGCATCCCACACGCAGAGGTGGGTGGAGGCGTGCGGGAAACGGCGCAATGGAGGAAAAAGGGCTCGGCCTCTGAGGGGGGAAGAACTGCGGGATAGTACCAGAGAACCGCTGAGGGAACAGAAGAGACCAAGCAAGGGGAGGCACGATAGAGAGGTCAGTAGCGATAATCTGTCCCTTCCTATTTACGGCCTAGTCATGTGTGTAAATGCTGACACCTGTTGGTGGGCCTATTTAATTACACCTTTGGGCTCACGCAGGAGTCGCATTTTCGCATACGCACGAACTGCACCGGCCTCTAATGGCTGTGATTTTTGAGTGCTGTTTTTTTGGTTAGGGACAAAGGTAGACTGGCAATTTGTAGATTCCCAGTCGGGGGCAGTCGGGAAGCTGTCCAGTATGTTAGGGCTTAGAAGCCAGTGTGGGGTAAGCTCTTCTAGCATGCTAATGCCGATTCTTCTTTGGCTGTCTTTTTTGGGCTTGCTCGCTGTTGTGAGGCTCGCCCCTCCTTCCACCTCTTGTGCCATCACCACCTCTTCCTCCTTCGCGAACGAGGGATAAATGTTCTTCCAATAGCCTTCTGGCTTGTCCATGTGATCTTTAGCAAACTGCAGATGAGCAGCATATGTTGCAGATGTTCTTTTTGGATAGCAGTGGCGTTCTCCTTGCAACCATTGTTGTTCAGTGTTCTTCTGATGGTGGACTCATGAACATTAACATTAGCCAATGTGAGAGAGGCCTTCAGTTGCTTAGAAGTTACCCTGGGGTCCTTTGTGACCTCGCCAACTATTTCATGCTTTGTTCTTAGAGTGATCTTTGTTGGTCGATCACTCCTGGGGAGGGTAACAATGGTCTTGAATTTCCTCCAATTGTACACAATCTGTCTGACTGTGGATTGATGGAGCCCAAACTCTTTAGAGATGGTTTTGTAACCTTTTCCAGCCTGATGAGCATAAAAAGCTCTTTTTCTGAGGTCCTCAGAAATCTGCTTTGTTCTCGCCATGATACACTTCCACAAACGTGTCGTGAAGAGCAGACTTTGATAGATCCCTGTTCTTTAAATAAAACAAGGTGCCCACTCACACCTGATTGTCATCCCATTGATTGAAAACACCTGACTCTAATTTCACCTTTAAATTAACTGCTAATCCTCACATACATTTGCCACTCACTAATATGTAATATTGGCTCATTTTCCTCAACAAACAAATGACCAAGTTTAATATTTTTGTCTCATTTGTTTAATTGGGTTCTCTTTATCAACTTTTGGACGTGTGAAAATCTGACGATGTTTTAGGTCATATTTATGCAGAAATATAGAAAATGGGTTCTAAAGGGTTCACATACTTTCAAGCACCACTGTATGAGAGAGAAACCTTCGGAAGGCTAAAACTCAAAAAGGGACCAATCCTCCTTGTGCAGCGTAGCTGATCAATGTAAGAATGAAGCTAATTTATCTAAACAAATAAGTCTTAAAGTGATAGTTCAAAGAAAATAATGTAAAATATGCATATCGGCATTATGTAGTCTGATACACAGAGTCACTGTCACGCCCAGCTCCAGCGTGCGCCACCAAACGCCTGAACCTATCGGGAAGCCCCGCGTTCAGACTGCTGATCACGTACAGCTGCGAGGCTTCCCATATAAGCGGGCGCGCTCAGAGCTGTGGCGCGGATTATTGATGATGTCCTCACCGCGTCCCAAACGCTCGTCATCTCCGCGTCCCTACCGTATCTCGTCCGGCACCGCGTCCCTAACGCGCCCGGTTCTAATCCACGTCCAGGTTTGTTGCTTGTTTGATTTCCATTCCACCCGTTTTACAGCCTCGGCTTAGTTTGCGTTGTCCACCCGTTTTCACCCTCGCCTGAGTTCGCTGTGTGTGTGCCTTATTCTTTATTTTGTCCAATAAATCCTGGTTTCCCTTGTTCTAACCTGCGTTCGTCTCCTTCCCTCGCCGCCCGCCGTTACAGAATAATCCGCCGTAAAACATGGAGACGGCAGGTTCCCTTAACTCTCCGTTTTCTCTCGGCCGTTTCTATGGCGACCCTGCCTCCTGCTGGCCATTCGTGGTACAGTGCAGGGCTTATTTTGAGTTTTTCCACTTCGATTCTGAGCACGAAAAGGTGTCTTTTTTGTTTCTTCACCTTGGCGGTGAAGCCCTGGTTTGGGCCACTCACATGTGGCCGGTGCTCCGGACGGGTACCATAGAGCTATTTCTGGAGGAGCTGGAGTTCGTTTTGGCTCCCCATGGGACTCCCCGGGCATCGACGCTGTGGGTTCCAGCCCTGCAGAACC